>APFE030948751.1:0-21191 GCA_000404065.3 Pinus taeda | reverse complement strand
GGGGCTTGAGGGGGGCAGGTAGCCCCCTTCTACGGGGTTCGGGGCAGCGCCCCGAGAAAAATTTTTTTGGAACCTATATTAGGTTGGGCGAAACTACCTATGGTTTTCGGTCCATGGTTTTGGACGCGATGGTTTTCGGTCCATGGTATTGGATGCTTCGGCATGTATAAATATGTATTGTAACATTGAAAGGAATATAATGAAAAATCAAGCTGGTAGTCTCAGTTTTCAGATCCAGTGGGAAATCTCTGTGTATATGTGTTTTATGTGTTATGCTCTCGCATTTTTATTTTTCCTGTGATTTAGAATTCGTATGCAGGTAATTTCTGTACAGGGTTAAAACCTACAATTCCCTATAGTGGATGAGGAAACACATACCACAATGAAAAACATCTCACCATCTGTCCTCCCAAACTTTTTTGGGTTGAGAAGTGAGGACCCTGAATGATCCAGATCTTCGAAGGAGGCCCCCAAGATCTAAAAGATTGAAATGGATCTTGGGGGGAGAGACCCCCAAGATCTGAAAGATTGCAATGGATCTTGGGGGAAAGGCCCCCAAGATCTAAAAACTTGAATTGCCAGAAGAAAAATAGGAGAATGCCTAATAAATAAAACCAGAAAGAAACTTTTTATTAAAACCGATAATAACTGTAAAGGCTACATTGTGGCAGACAATTTATCCTTTTACAAAATGTGACTTGTTACTTATAGTATTTTTCCAGTTACAATACCATGGGTCAATTCCATGGGTGAATGAATACCATGGGTGGATTTTACAATACCACGGACAGATGCCATTTACAATACCATGGGTAAATTCCATGGGTCTATGAATAATATGGGTGGATGAGTACCATGGGTTGATACCATTTTCCATTCGGATCATTCCTCCCTCCTTAAGAAGCAATGGTCCCCATTGCGTAAAGTTCCCTCCTGTGAAGCCTTTGTTGAATATGAAGAGCCACTGAAGGTAAGGGTTTTATGTGGTTAACCCATAACCATGATAAACAAAGATCCAAGGATAGAGATACCATGTAATTCTTATGACCAACTGTGATGATGACAGTGTGCAGCTTAGCAAATGGACTTCGATGAAGTGTGGGTTTGTGGATGACCCACAACCATGATGTTGGTTTTTGATGAAGTAGTAGGTGCCTACATAGCCTGATTTGGGAGGGCACATCTCCAAATAACCCAAGTTGAATGCTACTATGTTGAAACTGATGAATGTGAAGCAGGTGCCTACTAAAGTGGGGTGGGAGGGCACATCTCCAATGGGAACCCACTCTGAATGCTGCTCCAGAATTAAAATGGGCATAACTCAATCAATATAACTCGGAATATTTATTATAACCTATTTTTGGAAGCAGAAGGACCATTTTCCATCTTCCCATGTGATGGAAATCCTTATCTGGACACTCTAGAATCTCATATTCTCGCTGCAACAGTTTTGCCGTCATAAAAGTTCTAAAAAAATAGCTGATTTTAAATCAGCGATATCTCCCACATCCGAACGTTGATTAGACCCTTTTTTTTTTTAAATTGGGTGATCTTTTAAGAGGAGCTCAAATCTACAATCCTTTTTCTAAAATTCTGCCCCAAAAACTTCAAAAAATGATAGGAGCGTCGTCGTCCACAAGTTGTCGTCAAAAAAAATTCTACAACATAGCTGACTTTAAATCAGTGATATCTCCCTCATCTGGACTCTGATTTGGCTGATTGTTTTTTTGAATTCTTATAGGGCTTCTTCATTTCATCGAAAATGATCAATCCTAAGGGTTTTTTCCTAGGTTTTCCTTGTCCAAAATTTTTCTAGGGTTTATAAACCCTATATGCTTCAAAGTCTTCAAGAACTATCATGTTCTAGATTTGCAAATTCTACAAATACACTTATGTGTTAACTACAAACCATAGAATTGTCATTTACATTCCTAGAGATGGAGCTTATAAATGTCTTGATCATTGATTGTATAACCTTGATTTTACCATAGAATTTTAGTCTTCATGAGTAGGGAAATCGTCCAAGCACCTATCATATTGATTATATCTTTTCCCTCAAGAGAGAGGACATGATATTTTATACAATCTATCTTTGTAGACCATTTCATAGTACAACAATTTATGTCAATGGAGCATAAGATTCTAGTCTTTCATGTAATGAATTGATGTAGACTTATAAGAGTATAGATATTTAAGATTATCTTAGCTTTGAAGAATTATGAAATTGATAACTTTAGACCTATGCATGATTTATGCTAACCTAACGTTTGAGATATAAGGATAAAGTGATTATATGTATCTTAATATTTCCACATTTTCGTGTATGATACCAAAATCACAATTTTTTGGGGATTCTACAAGGAGATATCAACTTCTTGTCTTCGTATAATCACAAACTTGATCACCTTCAAATACTAGTACGATGCCATAGAGAATTGAAATTTATTTCATCGTAGATGTTGTCTTCTTCAAGTGTGAACCTTGAACTATGCTTAGGCTAGTCATCAAGAGATAAACTTAGATTAGTCTTCCTTTCATAGCTTCAAGTATACAAACTCAAATTATTTCTTTGGTCTCGATCATGCTTCAAAGATATAAATTTCAATTACTCTTCTTCATAGAGATGCAACAATGCCAATGCACACAAATTTAAAATGCTAGTTACATACTTTGATCTGTCACAGGGACTCGACCTTTCTTACACAAGAACCATAATTGTAATAATGTCCATGGAACGTCATTGACTGGAATTTGGCATCATCACATAATCAAATTCTTATTTTCATTTTTGACTTGAATAAGATTGTATTTTTGTTTCATAGGGAGCCTCAGTCATGACATTTCACAGTTCCATAACCAATTTGTATTGTAATTAATAGTGTCTTGGGCTTGATTATTCTATGTGATGAGAGAGTTTGGATCTATTTAGGAAGGATGAAGCATAATAGTACCTCAGAGATGTAGTTCGAGTCATTCAAACTTGATCACAAAGGCTCAAATATAAATTGGGGTCCTTGATCACAATGAGAGTTTGATGCACCAGGCCAATATGATAAAGGTTCCAAGTTATTTTTCAAGACAATCTTCTTCAATAGGGCCTCTTTCATAGACACAAAATCTTAGATCAGAATCTCATTCACAAAGATGATGAACTACAAAACAAATAAATTACACATTTTGATTTTGATCATATTTCAAAGTATAGAGTTTGCATTTATTCTCCTTGGATCAAACTTTGAATCCATTTTACAGTCCTCAAATGTGTATTATAAACCTTGGACTAAATAGTTCTCAAAATTATAAGCCTAACTTGGATGTTAGATCTTTCCACATAGATAACTTTGGCCCATTATCATATACTCGGATTCTATCATCAAACTTAAAATTGTTCTTTAATCCATAGCTCTGATACCATATTGAAATTTTAGTGCAATTTAGAATCTATGATCATGCTAATTCCTTGTGACTGATATATATGTTCACTTATAGCTTTATCTTCATCCAATTATGTCATAAAGCAATTGTACATTTTATTATGTAAGATAATAAATATCATAGTGCAAGAAACGACAATAGATAGTAGAAGTTATGACAGAGACCAGGAAAAATTGCTAGTAATATTGGCATTGATTTCATTGGTCACATTAGTTATAATTCATGTTGAATGTTTAATGTTGAATTGGTGATAATTTATGCTTGAATTCAAAAGGTTGAAAGTGATGTGAAGTGAAAAGGCTATGATAATCGATGTGAAGGTTGAACATTGTCAAATGGAACATAAAATATTGAGGCACAAGCTGAAAAAGATATATTGTCATTAAATAGAAAAATGTAGGATACAATATAATACACATCTGATTTGTCTCTTTTAATCATTACTAGTTAGGCTATTTTATTTCAGCTCTATTTTATATTACAAATTTTTTCAGAACTGAAAATGAAGAGACAATCTTGTGAACAGTTTTAGAAGAACAAAAGACAATTCCTCATCTCATATTTCTAAAATTAATACAAACAACCAATAAGGCTTTCTTATAAATATACATTGTTGAATGGAAAGAGAAATTTTGAAGTGAAGCAATCTACATGAGAAAGTTGATGAAAAATAGCAGAAGAGGCGCATAGTTGAAAAGGAGAAGCAGTGAAGATTTGTAGTAGACTTGAAAATACAATTGTACATCAGGTATCCAACATTTTTGACTTGATATTGTGATTAAGAGATTGTAGTCCCTTTCTATGTTATAGCTTGATAAAGAATAGGCTGTATCCTATTGAGGTAGGAGCCTCTTGTGGGTGGTATCATGCATAAAATTTATGGTATTTGGACCTTCCTTTGATGTAGGAGCCTCTTGTAGGATGGAACCTACAAATATATGATGTAATAAGGAGTAGCAACTTTCTTTCACATCATTTTCAGCCTGAAAATCATGGTTTTTTCCTTTCACGGTTTCCACTAATATCTTGTGTCTTCATGTGTTGGTTCCTGAATGTTTTGTGAATGTTCTTAAATTTTGGACAAGTATATTGGCAAATTTATCTCTCTAACACCTGTAAAAGGATTCCAATAATAATAGAGCATATACATGAACCATCAGTTGCATAAGAAGAAAATTAAGTTGAGAAAAAAATTAATTTTTTAAATTATTGGTTCACCCCCCCTAGTAATTTCCAAACATAAATATCAATAGGTATAAGAGCGAGTTCATTCAGTGGCAATCTAACAATTGGAAGGAGGTCCTAATTCAGTAAAATGGCTAGTCAAGAAGTATGCTTAACAAATAAAGCCCCTCTATTTACTCTTACAAATTATGCCTTCTAGAAAGTGAGAATGAATACATATTTAATGTCTATAGGATTAAAAGTTAGGGTTGCTGTGATGGTAGGGTATGAAGAACCAAAGGAAACAACTGGTGACAAAGATGACAAACTGAATTTTATAGCTAATGAAAAATCCATGAATTCACTTTCGAGTTGTTTGTGTGAGTCTGGATTTATTAAAGTAATGCATTGTGAGACAACCAAGTTATATGGGTTAAATTAGAAAATATTCATGAAGGAGATAAAAAGGTAAATATGGAAAAATTACAAGTATATGGAACACAGTTGGAGACCTTAAAAATGAATGAAGATGAAGATATAGCTAAATTATTTTTAAGAGTTGATGAAGTCGTAAATGTCATGATGGGTCTAGGAGAAACAATCAAAGAAAGTGTAGTAGTTCAAAAAATATTGAGGTCATTACCTTTTAAATTAAATCATAAGGTTTTAGCTATAGAAGAGACAATACAATTTGAGACTTTGAATGGGGATCAACTACTTGGCTCTTTGATATAATATGAGATGAGAATTCCAAAAGGGAAGCCAGTCACTAGAGAGGCATATTTCAAGGCAGAAAATTCCATAGAAGAAAAGGAATGTTCATGCTCAGGTTCTGATAAAGAAGAAGCAAAATTTGTCATAAGGTTTAAGAAAGGCACATGTAAGTACAAAGGAAAACTTCCATTTAAGTGTTTTAATTATGGAAGCGTGGGGCATTATGCCTCAAAATTTCCTTACAAGAAAGAATAAAAGAAGCCTAAATGGAAACAGAAGAAAAAGTATATTAAAATGCAAAAAGAGAAAAAGTTTAAAAGAAAAATCTTTTATGCTCAAGAAGATAGCAATGTATTTGAAACTTCCAATGAACCATCCAATGAAGACAGGACCAGTAAATTCATGTTGATGGCCTTGGAAGAACTTGAAAATGATTTCCAAGAGTATGAAGAAGAAGAGGAAGGTGAGGTAGATCTTGAGGGGGAGTTGATTAGTTCCCTAGATGAAATAGAAAGGATTAAACTAAAGAATAGAAAGAAAAAAGAGATCATATTGAAATATGTGAAAGAAGAATCAAATTCAGAAGAAATTATCAAATTGAAATTTGAACTTGAAGAAGAAAATAAGGTGGAAAATATTTTGTTGCAACAAATAAAAGAGAAAATCCATGAGTGTGAAAGATTGGAAGAAGAGGTGGTAATTCCAAAGAATCAGCTAGAGAAGGAACAAACTGAATTAAACATGAATATTCAACAAAAAATGGATCTGAAAAATTGGATGTGATATTAAATGCTCAAAGGTATCCACTCATAAATACTAGGTTAGGCTATGAAGGAGAATCCATTGAATCCAAGGCAGGGGATAAAAGGAAAATCAATTTTGTAAAAGTTGTTAGGGGAGAGAATGATAGTTCACATCAATCTAAGAACAAAAAATTGAGCAACACTTCAACATCAAATGAACATACAAAAATTAACACTGCCAAAAAGGTACAAAAAACAAAAGGAATGGAAAATCAAACAACAATCTATCAGAGACCATACTTCTTCAGGGGATAGGATTATGAAATGTTAGGATGGTTATATTCTCAAACAACACCCACCACCAGGTACAATTTTTTTTTTATGGATATTTTACTGTTGTAAAAATTTTGGACATAAAGCCATAGATTGTAGAGCTTATGTCAGAAGAATTGATTTGGGAAATTCTAAGAAAATTAATGTTAATAATGGATTCACAAACATTAAAACAAACATGAATCTACATAAAAATACATTTACTCCTCTCCTTGATATCATTGAATGTTTCTATTGTCACAACTTTGGGCATAAGTCATATGAATGTCTTCTTAAAGAAAATAGATTATCATCTCAAGATAATTATATAATAGATGGATACACGCAATGGAGAAGGAAGAAAGAAGAAAAGAAACCTGATAACTGTGACCTAATTATGTATGCTCAAGATCTAAACAATAAATGGTATGTGGACAATAGCTTCTCTAGACATATGACATGAGATAAAAGCATGTTTGTATCCATTGATAAAAATAAAACTGGAAATGTTACATTTAGAAATGATGAAGTAGGAAGAATTAGAGGAAAGGGAACAATTAGTTTGAATAATGGAAGAGGAAAGGATCATGATGCATTGTTTGTATATTGTCTAAAACATAATCTGTTGAGTGTAAGTTAGATGTGTGACAAAGGTTTTGATATCCTCTTTAGAGCTCAAGCCTATGAAATCAGGCCAACAACTACTGGGAAGATTCTTGCTAAGGAGTTCGAAGAGAGAATAATGTATATATCTTGAAGGAAGAGAGCGAAGAATGCTACATCAATAAACAAGATGAATCATGGCTATGGAATAGGAAATTAGGGCATCTCAATTTTGATCACATTATCAAGCTTAGTAAGAAGAAATAAGTTAGAGATCTACCAATAATAAAGAAGCCTTAAAACACTATTTGCAAGTCATGTCAAATGTGAAAAAAAACGTGAGCATCCATCAAAGTCAAAGATAAACTATCAAGTAGTAAGCCTTCACAGCTAGTTCATATGGATTTGTGCAGGCCTTCTAGAACATAAGAACTAGGAGGAAAAAAATATTTCATGATGATAATTGATGACTATTCGAGATTAACATGGGTGGCATTTCTCATAAATAAGTCAGGGGTACTAGATAATTTCAATATATTCAAGGCACTAGCAGAAAACAAAATAGGGTGCAAGATAAAGTGCATAAGGTCAAGCAAAGCAGGTGTATTTACTTCAGATGAGTATTAAAACATGTGTGATGAACTTGGCATAAAACGATAGTATACTATTGTAGACACACCTCAATAGAATGAAGTTGCAGAGAGACAAAACAGATTTGTTCAAAAAATGGCTAAGGCCATGACGCAAGAAAGACACATTCCTCAAACCTCTTGGGTAGAAGTGGTACATATAGCAATTCATATTCTCAATAAGGCACATGTCAGACTAAACTATGATAAGACATCTTATGAGTTCTGGCACGGGAAGCCAAAATCAATTAAGCATTTAAAAGTATTTGGGAGTAAATTCTATATCAAAAACAATGATGAAAATGCAAGGAAGTTTGAAGCTTTATCAGATGAAGGAATATTCTTGGAATATTCATCAAAAAGTAAGGGATATAGGTGTTATAATAAAATATTTCATAAGACTTTGGAATGCATAGATGTAAAGCTTGATGAAGAGCTACCTGATAAGAACAAAAGCACAAGTTTTATTAATCTTCCATACCATCACCATCATGGAAATAAAGAAAATGAAGTATAAGATGAAGACATAGAAGATACAGAGGCTCATTCAAAAGGACCCTCGAGACATAATCAAAAAAATCATCTTGAAATTCAAATTATTGGAGATAAAATTGGAGTACAAACAAGGAGGCAAATAGAAGAAAATTCAGACCAAGTTCATATTGTTATGTTGTCACAGATTGAACAAAAAAACTTTGATGAAGTAGGCAAAGACAAGAACTATATAGATGCTATGAATGAGGAGATATACCAAATTAAAAAGAATAAGACCTGGGAACGAACACCAAGACCATTTAGGAAGAATGTCATTGGCATAAAATGGGTATTCAAAAATAAGATGAATGAACAAGGTCAAATTGTTAGAAATGAAGTCAAACTAGTGCGAAAGGGATACTCATAAGTAGGTCTTGGTTATGAACAAAAATTTTCACTAGTTGTGAGATTGGAGGCAATTTGGATGTTTTTGGCCTTTTCTTGTTACAACGGTTTCAAAGTGTACCAAATGGATGCAACAGCTGATTTTCTAAACGAAGAACTTATGGAATAAGTCTATATGGAACAGTCTGAAAGATTTCTATTATCAAATCAGCGTAATTATGTTTGAAAGTTAAAAAAGGCATTGTATGGTCTTAAACAAGCACCATGAGCATGACACTCTAGAATGGAAAAATACCTTCAAAAATAGGGTTTCAAGAGAGGAGGAGCCAATAGTAATATGTACATAACGGTTGATGGAAATGAATTACTGATTATGGATGTGTACGTGGATGATATTATGTTTGGGAGCAATAAATATGATCTAGTAAAATGGTTTTCTAAAGAGATGAATTCTATGTTTATAATGTTAATGATTGGAAAACTTACCTTTTGCCTAGGTCTACAAATCCTACAAAATTCTGGAGGCATGCTCATTTCTCAAGAGAAGTACCTAAGATATATGTTGAAAAATTTCCAAATGGAAGACTGAAACCTACCTCAACTCCCATGGAAACTAGATGTAATCTATGTGTAGATGATGAATCACCTGATGTAGATCAAAATCTTTACAGATGTATGATAGGAATCCTTTTATACCTAACAACTTTTGGACCAGATATAATGTTAGTTGTCAAATTAGTGGCAACATACCAATCAACAACTAAACAAATCATCTATTAGCAACAAAGAGGATATTTAGTATTTGAAAGAGACTACAGAATATGGACTATGGTATCCAAAAATTAAGGACTTTACATTGATAACATACACAAATGTGGATTGGGCTAATTGTGTAGATGACATAAAAACTACAAGTTGTGGTGCATTCTACCTAGGAGAGTATTTGGTTGCATGTTTAAGAAAGAAGCAGTCATCAGTTTCTCTATCTACAACAGAAGTTGAAAACATAGCAGCTTCATCTTGTTAGACACAAGTATTGTGGATGAAACATACACTATAGGATATGAAGGTAAATTTCAATGAACCTATATCTATCAAACGCGATAATACAAGTGCAATAATCATTTCTAAAAATCTTGTGCTTCATTCAAATACTAAACATATCCCTATAAAGGACCACTTTCTAAGAGATAAAGTGGTTGAGACAACAGTGAAGATGAGGTACATAGCCACAAAATAAGAAATCGTAGATATATTTACAAAGCCTCTTGCTAGAGAACCATTTGAATATCTGAGAAACAAGTTAAGGATAGTTCCTGCAAATTGTTTTCACTAGTGTGACTTCAAAAGGAGAACCTAAAATATCATAAAGAATATGAAATTGAGCACACAATATAAGGGGGAGATCATAGGAGCAAAAAGGAGTAAAGAAAAGGAACAAGAAGCATATGCTTATGTCCATGATTTGAAGCAATCATGAAGCAGCAAGAACAAAGGAATATCATCAAATTGTGAGATCAAGCAATCTTCCTCATGAGAAAAGAACCTTCAATCAAGTTCATAATGCAAAGGTTAATTCTTCAAAACAAAGTTTTATGAAAATGTACATATCTTGTATACAAGCATGTTAGTAAATATTCTTAATGAGCATAGTCATGTTAGACATTTTCTTATCTAGCCTAAACATATTCAATATGAATCTAGCTCATTTAACATTATATTGGCATTATTAGGTTTTTTTTTTTAATTCTTCAACTTCTCATAGATCTAAGCATGTATATGGAATATATTGATGTATTTTATAGAACTCATGTATTCAAATGACCTTTTGTCTATGAAGAGAGAAAAATTGAGATATCTTCAATCATATATGTGTGAAAGAAACAAAACATATGCTACCATCAAATCTACATATGCAGACTTTATTCATCTTTATGTCAAGTTTCCAAAAAATTTCATCATGTAGCATCACAAGGTTGACATATGAACCACACTATTTGCAACTTTCATATGAAGAAATCTAGCTCAACAGATGATCAAGTACAAATCTTTGCAAAGGATCATTTCATGCATAGATCCTCTTATGATTGCAAAGAATACTATTGAAGAAAATTATGCAAATGTTATGCAACTAACTCACAAATAGATAGATCAATGACTTACAAATTATCCTCTTCGAGGGAGAAACCTCCTTTAGGTTACATAAATGAACAATTCTTGGATGATACAAATGAAAATACCTCCTTTGTATATATAGGAGTCTAAGGGGTTGCAATATAATCAGAGCCTACATAGAAATAATAATGTAAGGGCACAACAATAACAATAGTGGGATTCTATGGGGCACAATAATAAAAATATGGGGGCTATGTGGACACAACAATAAAAATAAGGGGGATACACTAGTATTATAGGTACATAACATGTCCCTCTCCTTCAAAAAAGTGTTGCCCTCAGTGCTTGAGTAGTTTTGGATGCTTCTCTATAAAATTATCATCCTCCGATGCCGAATCTTCAGTGGAAAAGGTCTTCCACTTAATGAGATACTCTAAAATTGATCAATTCTGTAGCTAGTGGGTTCTTGTTTTCATTACTAGTTCAGGCTCAAGTATGATTTTTCCTTCTTCATCAAGTTCTGGTAACACTGTTTAAGCTGGAAGCTTGTCACCCATAAACTTATTTAAGCATGAAACATGGAAAACTAGATGTACTCGGGAAGATGCAGGTAACTCCAATTGGTATGCCATAGTACTAGTCTTTTGCAACACCTTATAAGGACCATAGTACTTGGGTGATAATTATTATCCTTCTTAGCTTGCTTGAGAGGCATTTGTTTGTATGGTTGTAACCGTAAAAGTACCCAGTCACCTACATCAAAAATTCTTTCACTATGATGTTGATTGTCCTGTTGTTTCATTTGACTTTGCACCAGAGTGAGGTTATCCTTTAAGAGTTATAGAAAAAAAAATTTATGCTCAATGTGATCTTCCACTTCTTGAACCTTATAATTCTTAAATATGATGTGATGGATTGTGGATGATATCCATAAAGTGCCATAAATGGGGTCATTTTTGTTGTAGTATGGAAGGAAGTGTTATAACACCATTCGGCTAGAGGTAGCCGCTTGACCCATTATGTTTTTTCTATCAGATACAAAGCAAGGAACATGTCCTTCCAAACATTTGTTCACTATGTTATTTTTCCCATCAGATTAAGGATGAGAAGATGAGCTATGAGTTAATTGAGTACCAAGACAAGAAAATAATTCCATCCAAACATTTCTACTGAAAATGGGATCTTTGTCACTTACTATAATCTTTGGATTTCCATGAAGCTTTTGAATTGTGTCTATAAATGTAGTAGCAACTATACTAGCTTTAAAAGGATGATATAATGCACAAAAGTGTGCATACTTGGTAATTTTATCAATTACCACTATGATGACACTCTTTCCTTTAGGCTTGGGTAAACCTATGATAAAATCCATTTATACTACCTCCCAATGCTGACTTGCAATGGCTAAAGGTTGTAACAAACCCAGGGTCTTAACTTTTGAATATCTGATTTAAGGTCATCCCAAAAAAAAATCTTCTTTACCCTATGGTAAGTTTTTAAAAATATTGAGTGCCCTCCGAAGGGAGAGGTATGCAATTCCAAAAGAATCTTTTGTTTGAGCCCGGAATTCTTACAAATATATAAGTGATCTTTGTACCATAATGAATCATTTTTCCAGCTAAATGTATCAGATGTAATGAGATCTTACTGCAACTTTTGAATTAATGGCCACACCTCTTCATCATTCTTCCATTCATCCCTTCCTTCAATTATCCACTCAGGTTGGATAATATAAATGGCACAAAGCAATGCTTCCACATCCTCATCCTTTCTAGAGAGTACATCTGCAACAACATTTTGCTTCCCTTTTTTGTAGATGATTTCAGAGTCATAACCCAACATATTTGTCACCTACTTTTTCTTCTCTTTTGAAGATAATCTTTGATCCAAAAAGTATTTAATACTATCATGATATGTTTTTACCTTGAAGTGTCTTCCCATTAGGTAAGCTCAACATTTCTTTAGTGCATGTAGTATTTCCAACATTTCTTTCTTATAAATAAGTTTGTTTAAATACTTTTCTTTGATTTGATGACTTTCAAAAGCAATGGATCTTCCTTCTAGCATTAAAGAAACACCAATTCCATTTCTTGAACCATCGCATTCCATAATAAAAGTTTATGTGAATTCTAGTGTAGCTAAGACTGGTGCTTTGCACATTTCTTCTTTAAGATGTTCAAATGCCTTTGTTTCTTCTGGAATCCAATAAAATGCATCTTTATTCAGTAATGATATTAGAGGTGCTGCTATTCTCCCATAATCCTTAACAAACTTACAATAATACCCTGTCGACCCGTGAAATCCTCGAAGATGCTTTATGGTTGTGGGGATTTTCCATTCCTTAATGGATTTAATTTTATTAGGGTCTACCTTAAAACCCTCATGAGATACAATATGACCCAAATATTCCACCTCCTATACTCCAAAGAAACATTTGGAGGTTTTTTCATATAATTATTTCTCCTCCAATAGTTTGAGCACCCTATCAACATGTTGAACATGATCCTTCCAAAACTTGTTGTAGATTATTATATCATCAAAAAATACTAACACACATTTTCTAAGGAATGGTTTGAAAATTGAATTCATCAAACCTTGAAATGTGGAAGGTGCATTAGTAAGACGAAAAGGCATGACCAAAAATTTGTAAGGACCCTCATTAGTGTGAATGATGTTTTCGAAATGTCTTCAATCTTAATTCTTATTTGATGACATCCTGAACGAAGATCCAACTTGGTGAAGTAAATTGCTCCATGTAATTCATCCAACAATTCATCAATGATAGGAATGGGAAATTTATATTTAATAGTGATCTTGTTGAGCTCCCTATAATCTAGAAACATATGCCATGATCCATCCTTCTTGTGCATCAATATTACTGGAGTAGAGAAATAACTTTGACTAGGTTGAATTATACCAACCTCTAGCATTTATGCAACCATACATTCAATTTCACTCTTTTGTGCATAATGATATGTGTAAGGCTTGATGTTTGGAGGAACACTTCCTAGAATCAAGTGAATAGCATGATCATGAATAGGTGAGAGGACTTTGGGAGTCTCAAACACCTTGGAATGATTGTCCAAGGCTTTTTGGAGATCTGGAGAAATAGATGATTTCAATAATTGAACCTCTAGTGAGCATAATTATTCAATTACGCCCCATTGTTATTTATTTAGAAGATTTATCATGCAATTATAATTGATTATATTTCTTGTTTTCCCTGTGATACCCCTTAATTCAACTTCCTTTCCTTCCCAATAAAATCTCAAGAGAAGTTCTTGAAAATTGAAAGTTATCATCCCCAATGATTGTAACCATTGGACTCCTAGTACAAAATCACCACCACCCATTGGAATGGAAAGCATTAGACTAATAAATAAATATTCCCTCATGGTTAGCTTGATATTATGGCACTCTCCAGAAAAATGTATATTCCCTCCATTTGTGACCATCACTTGACACTTGTTGGGGCTCAATTTTGCCCAATTTTAACACCCTTTCTAGACTTTACCTCTACCATTTCGAACTATCCTTGACCCTTATTTTTCCTATTTCGGTTTTAATATCTAGGTTTTGGCCAAAAAGGTTCTATATGCTGAACGTATGTAAATTAACATGAAAAAACATCTTTTACCTAATCTTAAGAATTCCTTAAGCTAGTTGTTTCCTTATTGAATTATCATGCCAAATAATCTACAGTTCTTGTGAAGATTTGTTTTGATTCGAAACAGGCTCGCATTTCCAGCAGATAGCTTGTGCGATTCTATTTCCTGTAGACACTGGAATTCTTGTAGATGCAGATTTCTTGCAACCGCCTAGATTTCATGTAGAAAAATCGGTGGTTAGCCATGTTCCACTTATTTCTAAATGAAACGAGAACATGGGTTTTGTGGGGAATCTATCATACATGGATGTTGTCCTATTGGTTGTTTCAAATTCACCAACAAAACTGCCCATATTTTCATACCCCTTCTCGTTGGCCGTATGAAGGGAAACTATAGCTATGTAACGAATTTCTTCTAATCCATGCTTTCAGTCATGCATTAGACTCGATATAGCTAAATTTGACACTTTGTAATAGGACTGTTAGCCAATGGCTTCATATTAGTAGTTTTCCATACTTCAAGCCACATATGGGCTTTTGTGCTTGTATAAATTCGACTCTAGTTTATATTGTAAGGGATTGTTGGCTTGGCTTCGGCTGATATTGTATATCAGATTGTACTTGACTGTGACATTTTCAGATTAATACAATATTAAGTGTTTTGTCTATCTTATTGAGCAAGCTTTTCTAATTTTGAAGGGGTTGTGAGTGAGGGAGGGCCACCTTTGCTCACAAATCCCTTAGTGTAGTGTGTGTGTATTTTATTTCTGATATGTAGTAGTAATCTATTCATACAGCTAATGTACTCTTTCTGATATATCAGCAGCAAATGATTGAATGAATAAGTCTCATGTTAATGTGTGGATTTTCATTTAATCAAGATTTGATTTACATTGTTCAGTGAATTCCTTAAATTGCTGTAAGTTTGATTTCTTATATTTTCCAATCAACATCAGCAATGCTAAGAGTTGTAGAGGGATGTTTCAATCCACTCCATAGCCTTTGTTGCTAAATGTTAATGCAGAAAAGAGGCATTAGTTTGTGTATGGTTGATTGGTTAGATTAATAAGAACTCATAGTATTAAGCCTGCATATATTTTATGCAACATCTCATAAGCTTATCTGCCCTGGGTTGATGATTTATGTTAACCAAATTATAAGTCTATAATTTGACTCAACATTTTGGCACCATTGCTGAGGAGGTGCTAAGGGATAATACTGAAGTGTTTTAGTATTATATGTATTGTTTGAAATTTTCAAGAGTGAGGGAGTCGAAGTGATAAGATGAAGGGAAAAGCCTACACACCTGTGGAGGTCAGAAATTCACCAAAGTTGTGCCCTGATTGTTTGGTAAGTAATTTTCTTTGAATTTGTCTACATAGTAGATGATAGGGTCCAACATCTACAAATGTCTTTTATGGTGGTGTGAGGACCACTTCACTTACTAATACACTGGCAAGGAAAAAAAAATATGTAAGATATAAGGAAGCAAGGGAATAATAGTCTAGGCATGAGGTCTGTGGTACTGAAAAGAGCCCATAACATATTCCTACTTCTACAGTAGCAACTTCTATAGGAAAATATTTTGTTGCTTCCCATTTCGAATCTCCCCTCACAAGGAAGAAAACATCTTTGCTCAGTGGTCAGCCTAAAAAGGAATTCCTCCTTAATCCTATTCAAGAACCAGAATTTCAAACCATTGATTCCGCAGAATCTATAGTTTGCAAAGGTCCCACTTCTTTTTGGTCCAGAATGGCTCATGAAGAGGGAACTGACCACACAGATGGATATGATGAGAAGGAAGAAGAAATGGTCACATTTTAATTCCCTATCAGGGAGGCTGGTGGAGCAACTCAAATGAAGAATATTCCTCCCTCAGCCTTGCCCAACTTTCAAGGAGTTCCCAATGAAGATCCTGATGCCTTTTTCTTCGAGTTCGACACGTTATGCAGAAGCTATGACTATTATTCCAATGCTCAAAAGCTAAAGTTGTTTCTTGCAACATTGAAGGATGCAACTCTCAAGTGGTTTATGGGGTTAGCTTCGAACTCCATTCCAACTTGGGATGAAATGACAAAGGTATTCTTGAAGAAATATCAAGATTATTGCAAGACTAGGGACTTCAGAGAAGAAATTTTTGGCATGACTCAGAAGGAGGGGGAGAGTCTTAAGGATTTGGTGGAGAGATTTCAGTACAATCTGCATAGATCCAAGATGAATAAACTAAGCAAGGACACTAAAAAAACAATTTTTCTCAAGGCAATCAGGCCAGAATCTCTGGAGATTTTGAACTTAATGGGAGGAGGTGAAATATCAAAGTTGGGCTATGATGAGGTATGTGAGATATGTCGGTGATATTCAAGAGGAAATTCTAAAGTTGGAGGACGAATAAGAGATACTTCTTCAAGGCTTCTCAAGTCGGTTGCTAGAGTTGGAGTAACTAGAGCTTAAATGGGTAATCTATTTGAAAATTTCAAAATTGATATGCTTAGTACGTTATCTTCACAGTTAGATGTTTTGCAGGCTAAGAATAAATAGGAGAAATAGGAGGAACTGGAGAAATCCCTGGTTGTGTTCTATTTGAGATGCAGGAGGAAGCACATCTTGAAGGAATGTCCTATAGATAGTATAGAGGTATGTCGAATCTGTGAAGTGGATCATTCTACTGATCAATGTCCTTCACTTCCTAAAATTAAAGTAACATATCTAGCAGATCAAGGGGCTATCAATGCACTTTATGCAATGGCACATCAGATACCATGGCAACCATGTGCTAAAGGTATGTCTCAATCGCATTATCAAGTTCCTTATACTAAAAATCAGATGTAGAATATTCCAATGCCCTGGCAGACTTGAGCTCCACAACAACCTTGGAAAGGGAACTTCTCTTACCCTACTACACAGAATTTTCCCTCTCAAAACTTGTATCCATAGCAGCCAACACAACAACAAATTATTCAACCTCAACAGCAGCAACTTCAGTTGCCTGTCCCACCAAATCAACCTTGTCCTATGCAGCTTCCTTCTCAGCTAGTGTCTAACCCCAATAATAAAACCACCCAATCTGCTCACAACATTGGATTGGTCACTTATCCCACTTTTCCT
Organism: Pinus taeda; assembly: GCA_000404065.3. NCBI lineage: Eukaryota > Viridiplantae > Streptophyta > Pinopsida > Pinales > Pinaceae > Pinus > Pinus taeda. The sequence continues at coordinate 3,885 of APFE030948751.1, read as the reverse complement.
ACCTACTGTATTGCACCATAGTCGCTATAGGAAATTTATGTTCCTGCGTTATAGTGATTTCTTTTGTCGTTGCAGGAAATCCAGCTTAGATCTGGAAAAGTGGTGACTTAGCACAGAAGAATTGAAGATATTATGGAGGAAGATACTCTAGAAATGCCTTAAGTTCAAACTACACCTGAACCAACAGAACAACCTACTTCAAGGCCACAAGAACCTTCCTCATCCCTTATGATCCAACCTCCTTTTCCAGAGAGGTTGGAAATGAAACTAAAATAGCTCAAGTTTCAACTTGTATCTGAACTAAGAAATGTGTGCATTAAGATCCCGTTGATGCAAGCAATTAAGAATATCCCAATTTATGCCAAAACAGTGAGGGATCTATGTACCAAAAGGCCAGGAAGACAAAATAAAGAACTCTCTACAATTCAAGTAGGTGGAAAGCTTGCAAGTTTAATGTCTACCATATTTGTTACTAAAAATAATGCAAACCCTAGAATCCCTGTGGTTATTAATGGACATCCTATAAAGAACACTTTAATTGATTTAGGTGCAGCCATTAATGTGATGACTATGGAGACTATCTTGAATAGGAACCTTTGACCTATTTCCTACTCCTACCATGTTAGAGCTAGCAGATAGGTCTAAGGTAAAGCCAGAGGGGGTATTAGAAGACATTTTCATCTCGTTAGATTCTTGGAAGTACCTTGCAGACTTTTATGTTCTTTAACCCAAAGCCAACTTAGGAGGGCATCCTTTGATCTTGGGGAGACCGTGGTTAGCCACGACATATGCTTATATAGGGTGTAGGTCTAGGAACATAACCATCACTCATGGAGTTGAAACAAAGCACATTAATTTGTACCTCGTTGCTCAACCTATCTTAAGATCAGAAAATACACATTGGGTTGAAGAAGAAGAGCATGATTCAGAATGTACCCGACCATTTTTGACAATAGCCCAAGCTATGAGCCTTAAAGAAAATTCAAAAGAGAATTTGATAAATTGTTGTATTTCTAATCATGATTTTTTGTGGCAAGAAGAACAGCAGTCTAGTCATAATTTAGATATCATTACTAATTTGCAGGATTTTCATGAACATAGTATAGCAGCCGAACTGCATTCAGCCCTATTATTTGCATTTGTTGCATATTCCATGACTAAATGGGGGAGTATGGTAGTTAAGATCTTTCCTGAAAAACCTTTGAATATTAATTTTTCCTTGACCCCTGAACAGGAAAAACAATTAATTCAAGCATTAAAAAACTTTTTAGGTACTTTTGCTTGGGAATACACAGATATGAGAGGCATTCGCCCAAACACATGCATTCATCATATTTATATAGAAGAAAAATCTAGGCCTGTGAGACAGCCACAAAGGAGGATGAACCCCACTTTAAGGGAAATTGTGAAAGATGAATTACAGAAATTGTTAAATGAAGGGTTCATCTATTCTATCTCAGATAGCCAGTGGGTATCTCCATTGGTTATTGTCCCCAAAAAATGGTAAATGGTGAGTGTGTGTAGATTATAGGGAACTAAACAAGGCTACCTTGAAATATCATTTTCCCTTGCCTTTTATAGACCAAGTGTTAGAAACTTTAGCGAGAAAAAAGTAATTTTCCTTTCTAGATGGGTTCAGCGGATACAATCAGATTAGGATAGCTCTAGAAGACCAGGAGAAGACTACATTCACATGTCCCTGGGGTACCTATGCATATAGGGTATTACCATTTGGTCTATGCAACGCACCAGCCACATTCCAACGGGTGGTCCTTGGTATTTTCTCTACTCTTTTGCATGATTGCATAGAGATTTATATGCATGACTTTATAGTTATGGGTGATACTTTTGAAGAGGCTTTACATAATCTTGAGACATTTTTGTAGAGATGTAGAGAAACTAATCTTCCATTGAGTAATGAAAAATGTTTTATGATTATGAATGAAGGTATTGTTTTGGGTCATCATGTTTCTACTGCAAGAATTAAAGTTGATCTTGCAAAGATTGAAGTTATTGCAAAGTTGCCCCCACCAACCAATCAAAAGGGAGTTTGAAGTTTCCTTGGACATGCTAGCTACTACATAAGGTTTGTTGAAAATTTTACAAAGTTAGCCTCTCCATTTTTAAATTATTAACTAAAGAATCTGAATTTCATTGGAATGATGAGTGTCAAGTTGCATTTGATACACTCAAGGAAAAACTTTCTTCAACACCGGTCTTGAGAGGCCCGGATTGGGAATTTCCCTTTCATATTTCCACTGATGCCTCTAATTCAACCATAGGAGCAATACTGAGTCAAAACTAGGATCCTGTAACCCATGCTATTTATTATGTTAGTAAAAATTTAACTCCTACAGAACTGAATTACATGGTAACTGAAAAAGAATTCCTTCCTATAATTTACGCTATTAATAAGTTTAGACATTACATCACGGGCTATGAATTTTTTGTACACATTAATCACTCTGCCATTCGATATCTCATGAATAAACTAGTTACTAATGGCAGGATTACTATGTGGCTTTTTTTGCTGCAGGAATTTGACATCACAGTATTGGATAGGCCAAGAAAAGAAAATCAGGTAGCAGATTTATTATCTCGACTCAACCATGAAGGTGGGGATGTTCCTGTTAGTGATAGATTTCCTGATGAAAATTTGTTTTCTATTTCTATCAAAACAACTTGTTTTGCAGACATGGACAATTACCTTGCTATAGGAAAGTCGCCCCCTTACTTTTCATCTAATTAGAAAAGAGAATTATTAGGAAAAGTACTTATTACTCTTGGATTAGAGATCTCTTTTTCATTGGACCTGATTTGATTATCCGCATGTGTGTTAGGGAAGATGAGATATGTGACATCTTAAGAGCTTGTCACAATGAACCATATGAAGGACACTTTGCAGACAAGCAGACAACTTATAAGATCCTTCACTCAGGTTACTATTGGCCAAGTATTTTCAAAGATGCAAAAGAGTATGTCCAAAAGTGTGATAGCTTTTTTAGAGAGGAATCTTTGGCGAAAAATCACATAGATATATTTTAGTCGACAAGTTTCAAACCAACCAGTGTGGTTCATCGTCAGGACAAGTTGAATGAGCAGAACTTGCTATGCAATATAAATAGAATAGGTAGAATATCCCATGACCAAATTTCCAGATCAGGTAACGGCTAAAAAGATAACAGCTAGATTTGACCAGGACACGACTATCTAGACTATGAAGGGGATAGTTGACTAAATAAACAAAATCAGATATTCTTGTAAACATAAATGGATAATTTTATAATTATAAATATATGTTAGAATAAGCTAGTTAATATATTATAATCATAAATTAATTCAAGTAATAGAAATTAGTTAAAAATAAGTTAATTATATTTTAAATCAAGTATAAGCTAAAGGGACATTTAATTTAAATTAAGTAAATACATGAATAAATTAATTAGTTATCAAATAGTTTATAAATATTAGTTAGTTGTAAAAGTTAAAATAGAATAATCTATAAATAGTTAATTTTATTTTAAATATAAGCTTAAAGGACATATAATTATGAATATATATTAAAATAACTGGATTAGTTTCAAATTCAAAGTCAAAGAGTAACCCTATAAAAATATTAGAGAAATAACAATTGTAGAATTGAGGCTTCTCTAATCCATCATGGTTATAAGAAGAATTTCGGCGTAAATCACATAAAGAAAGACCTTTGTCGACGCGTTTCGAACCAACCAATGTGGTTCATCGTCAGGACAAGTTGAAGAAACAGATCCAGTCTAGCATGTTAAATAGTCTGAGCAGAGACTCCAACGGCGAAAAAAGACCAACGGCTAATTTTTGACGCACAGACCCCTGTCAAATTTTCATTTATTAATTTAATATTATTAT
>APFE030948746.1:0-14994 GCA_000404065.3 Pinus taeda | reverse complement strand
CAGTGCTTACATGGATGAAGATCAAAATAGTGATCTTTCAGATGGCCAACTCGATCACAGTGTTGGCATTTCACGATCTGTTGTTGTTGTTGTTGCTGCTATGGAAGAGAGGCAGAGTCTGGAACAGCTGAAGCTGAACTGTCATGAGGAGCAGGTGAACTGTCATGAATGAATCCAGCACTCTGAAAATGAATGGGCTTGGCATAGTCTGGAATATGAAAGGACAAGTCCTTGTCATATCCAAGACTAGTTCTGTGCTTGTTGTGGACAAGCTGTTCCCAAGGTCTGATGATGGGCTTGGGAAGTGCAGACTGAACTTCTGCATCTGCATTTACAACTACTGTTTTATCTGGATGAACTGTAACATTATTAACATGCTGCTGATGGGTGGTTGTCTCAATGTTCTGAACAAAAACAGGTTCAGAATGGTGTCTATTTTGATGTAGCTCTTCTTGCTGTAGTTGTGATTCAAGCTGCAAAAAATCAATCTTTTCCTGTGCATTCTGTAGACATGTCTGAATTTCTGAGAGAAAATCCTTGCTGATTTTCACTGCATTATTCATAGTAGAGAGTATTAGATTGTCCACTAACTCTAATATTGCACTAATTGGAGCCATTTTTAATCCTCAAAAAATAGTAAAACAATGAGGAAAAGATGGACACCAATTGCTCTTCAAATCAATCAGCTTGCAATAGATTCAGCACACATAATGGTGATATTCGAAAAACAGACTCCTCACTCAAAAATGAATTTTCTTCAATTCACCTGAGAATTTATCTTCCAACAAATTAGGAATCAAATCAATACATATCTTCCTGTGATCTGCATGCCTTCTCCAGCACTACCAAACCATTTCAATTTTCAAAAGATCATCGAACATAAACAAATCAGCTCATTATAGTTACACTCAAACACTCATATACACGCAGGAAACAGCACAGCTTCGCTTTTTCTGAAATTGCCCGTTTGCAAGCTTCTTGGATACAGTGCAACTAGATTTATTGAGTTTACAGTCTTATTTAAAGACGAAAATGAGCTTTATCAATGAAGCAAAGACTGTATGGATCGATCAAATCACATTTTTCTGCAACGTGAATATGCCTTCAGTTTTTCTCAGATAAATGCTATTGCCAATGAGCTAAAACAAATGAGTCAATAAATGATATTTAGGCTTCAAATTGCTGGTGGAAAGATGAGACAATTCATCAACTTGCAAATGACCAATAATTTGGCAACCATGCAGCCAAAATGTATGTGAATTCTTCATGTACCAACTTCGTTGACAGATAACAGGAGAATTTAACTCATACATAGGTTTGTCCAATAACCATTGTTGACTATCCTAAAGCACAGAAACAAAATCTTCAAAGATATTGCCTCAGTCCAGCTCAAACGAAATCAAAAATGATATGCATGCACAAGGCAAAATAATATATTGTGAATATATCATGTAGTTGAACTGCTGCTTCATCAAAAACTCAACCACTAATACCGACCCAAGAGAATGAAATCCTCATCCTCTAGAACTTGAACATCTCTATTTCCAACGAAATTTCCACGGCCAATATCTCGAACAATATTGCAAAATTGCATCCTTTTCCCAATAGGAAGAGGAGCGTAGGGTAACCTTGCTTTGGAAGCCTTCACCACGTCTGAAAACTCTACGGGGGAAGCATGTTCTAATTGTCAGGCCAGGCTTTAAAAGAGGCAAAATATTATTCAATCCAGCGCAACTAATGTATGCAGAGAGTAGTACATTCAACACTACACTTTACAGGGGTTTTAAACCAAGGCACATATATAACTTCAACGCACAAGAATGTTGGAGATTGTTCAATACTGAGCTTGGTATGGTGGAAATGTGTGCATATAAACCAACTATCTTCCATCACATGAACCATATAACTCACGCTCCATATATACCAAAGATTCAATGCACAAGTGTTTTAACTCTCTGGACAAAGAATTGTATGTATTTAACAATGCACTAGAAATAAACCTGGAGAGAGTATACATGACTGACTGTCACCTTAAGCGAGAAACATAGAATAAAGAGTTTTGGGTCTTCACAATGCCTTTCAATGACTCACTGTAGTTCGAACTTGTATTCCCATCGAAGCATGAAAACTCCCATCGTGTCCGATATCACTTTCCATGGATCTAAAGTACTCATCAGTACAACACGTCTCTCGAAGATGGATGCGGTGCGTTTTTTTTAAAGCGTCTAAGATTCAGTCGCATTGATCAATGATATTGCTGCTACTCCTCACCGTGCGACATATTTTGAGATGGCCCTGTAACCAACTGCCGGAATAACGCGAAGTACCTTTTGTGTGCTTTGGAAACCGATATGAGGAGAGCACCTAGGAGTGGGCAGAGTGGAAGGCGCATGCAGCTAGGGCACAAGAATGAAGTGGGTGCAGATGGAATAAACAGAGATGTCAGGCGGAGATACCAGAATGACATGAACCTGCTTTAGTACCACCTTTGGACTTCACCCAAATTGAGAGATAAGAGTCGAAATGCTGGAATAAACCCCTCTTATCAATAAACCAAGCGACAAGACTCTCCGCATGAGTAAATTCAAAACTGTGAGGCTTTCATAAGATAATAGGGAGAGTTTTGATTCTAGGAAATGACAGGAATTTATGGGAGAGAGCGTTTCGATTCCAGAACTGGCAAAACGTTTTGATTACAGCAGCCATGGAATGGTCTCCAGCGGAGAGTTCTGGTGGTGCAATATGGAGTAACAGTCACTCTAGTTGTTGACAGGCTATAATGAGGTGCAGAGATGGTGGCAGATCTGAGGATGAGGGAAAACGCCGATTTTTTTATTTTATTTTGGGAGAATGGGCAGAGGTGCAAGACTCGCATTCATACCAAAACGCATTCAACTTCGTAACGTATTCAAACAGCCACATTCAATTTCATAATGCATTCAAACTTGAATCATACACATACCAAGAGCTGGTGGCGTATCTCTGCAGTGGCACCGTCAGGACTCAGCGCTAAAACAGGAAATGACAGTATGGACAGATGTGAAGTGTAGGTAATGAACGCTAGGTCAGCACTATTGAAGGCAACTCAGATCAGTTGCTCAGGGAAAACAGGCCACACATCATGGGTCTGATACCATGTTAAACAGACATGGACAGCCAAAAGAATAGGAAAGATAAAGCTTGCAATGCTTTTTTATTAACAATCTGATATACATTTATAGTACATTTGGTGACCGTTGGGATTCACATCCCAAGGTCTCTTGGACTGCTTTGTCCATTCGGCTTCCACGCTAACCCTTTAGGATTAGGTGTCCAACATTAGTAAATATCTATAAACATCTATATATGGTAGGCATCAAAATATTTTGATACATTACATATGATGTCTTTCTTTTCTTTTTTTGATTATAGAGAAATCGGCCACTGGGACAGCCTTGCAACCTACATAACAAGGGGTCGATTCTGGCTGTCGCCACTATAACTCGATTCTGGTTGCCGCCACTATAACACTATAACTCGATTCTGCCTTGCAACCTGTGTAACACGGGTTCGATTCTGGCTGCTGCCACTATAACTCGATTTTGGTTACCACCACTATAACACTATAACTCAATTCTGGCTGTCGCCACTATAACCCTTGGGATCCGTGTCTGCCCGCTAGCCGCTACTATAACCCTTGGGATCCGTGTCTGCCCGCTATAACGCATCTCCAAGGTAAGTCCAGAGATTTGTACTTGTGTCCTCAAATACGGAGTCCGCTTTATAGACAAACTACACCGCAATGGGATAACCAACTCGCCTATCCCGTGGCGCTGATATGATGTCTTTCATATTGGCTAGATTGAAAAAAAGAATTATATAACAATATTTTAGTTTTATTTTCTATTTTTATTATCATTAAATATTATAAAACATTGTTCATGAGTAAGACATATATAAATTTTAAAAAATATATAACAAGACTTTTAATTATGAAAATCATCTCCACTTATCATTGGCCAAAACCATGGCTTCACAGTAAAGATATTTAATATATATAATTTTATTTTAATAACTTTTTTTTTTAATTAAATAAAAAATAAACAAATTTTTTGACATAAGTTTTAATTACTTTATCCTAATTACTACTAAATTATTTTATAAATATTAAATCTTTAACATTTATCTATTAATTATTGATAATTAAATTAAAATTTAACTATTTATTTTAAAAAAACACATTTATAAAACTTAAATATCAAAAAAATACAAAATTTACAAATTCAAAAAAATTCAAAAAAATCTTCAAAAAATATATAATTTTTAAAACTAATTCTTTATAAAAAAATAAAAAAATTATCCTTAATATTCATGGTGATAATAGACCTATAAAACATGCCATAGTGAAAAGGGAGTCGCTAAAAAGATGAGAGCAAAAATAACTTCACACTCACAATTTCAACCCGCATGAAAAATGACCATTATCAAATTTTAATTTTACAAACCAAATAAATTTGAATTCTAAGCTCAGTTGAAAGATGTTAATCCATTTTTATATTAAATTTGTTAATTTATAATTTTAACTTTAATGAATATGATTTAGTTGTAATGAAAAACAAAACAAAATAAAAATAAATGAAAATATTTTACATGCCTGTGAAATTTAAGGAGAATGGAGTTGATCCCGTGCCTCATACAATAGGCTAACCACAGCGTCTTGCTTTCCAAGATTATTCTTGTAGTTCTAGTGCCCAATTTCTTCTTTCTTCAATTCTCTGGCGGTTCCGATTTTTCGGAATGGTTTTGCTTGGCCGCGCGCAAGTTGGAAGTAATAATAAACAACAAAATCTTGCAGCAGGACACCTGGAAAGTGAACTAGAAGAAGTCGAATCCAATTAGGGAACAGCAGCATATATTTAGGCAGTTGTTTACAATGAGACTTTTTGAAAGTCTTTCCGGCGGATTTTTCTGGTCAAAATCCGGCAGCAATTTATTGGAATCCCAAGTTTGATAGCTAGTTTCTGCACAATCAAAAGGTCCCAAGGGTTTTTCAGGGTGCTGAATCCAAATATGCAGTTAAAATACCATTTTAACTGCTAAAAATCAAGATTTAACCTCATTTCTTCTGTCGGATTCTGTCACTGGAATCTCCAAAAAGTCGCATTATAGACAACTCCTATATTTAGTCGGTGATGGGAAGACTTCATTTTTGACAATGGGCTCAATGCTAGTTTTGGATTTTGGTTAAATGGTTGTGATGAAATTGGTATTTTTTTGTTATTTAAAATGTTTTAGCGAATAATTTATATGTTTGATTGGTCTTTTATTATCTAAAATGTGTGAGGAATAATTGGCGAATTTGTATTATTTATGAAATAGTTATGTAACATATAATAATGTTACAGTGACTATTAATTTTTTGAAATAAAAAATTTTCCAATTTTTTTTTAAAGTCTACTCAAATTTACTATTCAATTTGTATTATTTATGAAATAGTTATATTTGATATAATAACGAGTATAGATCTATCTTTACTTTGGATCTACCAAGCGCCGAGAGGGATCAAATATTTTTTTCACTCTATGGTAGTTTGTATATTAAGATATTTGATGCCTCTCGGTGCTTAGTAGATCCACATTAAAGATGGATCTATGCTGATTTAATTCCCTCTTTAAATGGGTTACATTCCCCGTGAATACCATGGGTCAATACTATTGGTTCTCAATACCATCGGTAAATACCATCTCCCATCTTTATTTTTATTAATATTAATATTAAAGTTAATAATGATTTATGGCATTGTATTCATAATAATTTGGCCCATGGTATTTGGTCCATAGGCTTCATCTAAATAGAACCTCATTTTTTAGTGTTCTTAAATATAAAGTGAATTATGGAGTAAACATATAAAAAGAATGTTTTATATATTTATCATACCCTTGGTTTATTTATAATTTTATTAATCTACCATATCTCTTTTATAAATATGGTATTTGGCACATGGTATTTAGCTCATGGTATTAAAATGATATTTGCCTGATAGACTTCACCTAAATAAAACTTCTTTTTTGAGTCTGGGTGGATATAAAGAGGTTTATGGATTAAATATAAAAGGAGGGTTTATTTATTTACCATACCTCTAGTTTATTTATATTTTTATTTATTCACCATACTTTTGGAGTAAGTATAAAAATATGATTTATCTATTTACTATACCTCCAATGTATTTATATTTATATTTATTTAGTATACCTTTTTTTTATTTTTTTAGTGTTGATATATTTTTTTATATTTTAAATTTATATTGTGTTTATACATAATAATTAGATTGATTTTTAAATAAAGCCACACATTAAAATTAAAATATTAAATGTTAAACATTATATGTTAAATGTGTACATTTACATGTATGTTTATGTTTACTTTTGTTTTTACTTTTATTTTTACTTTCACTTTTACTTTTACTTTTACGTTTACAAGTTTATGTGAGAGGGCCTTGGCACAATAATATAGTTTTTAGAAATTACAGATTCTCTCAAAAACATCTGCAAAAAATTTATTTCACATTTAGAAAACCCTTTATACAAATTTGAAATTTATGTTTAGTGACAGAATTAAATAAAAAACCGAAAACTCCAATTATACAAATTTGAAATTTATATTTTATAACAGAATTTTTTTTTTTTTCCAAAATCCTGAAAATTCAGTCTCGGTTGTAGAGTTCCTCTGGGCACAATAACATAGTCTCTAGAAATTACAGATTCTCTCCCCAAAAAAATCAAAATTTATGTTACATTTAAGACACTTGAATTGTATGCCATGAGACTCTGGATTGATGGTGAATAAGTGCACTATTAAAGCACTCCTTGCTTTAGGTGACTGGTTTAAATCCCATGGGTGCTTACTTAATTATATAAATTGAAATTTATGTTTTATGACCTAATTAAAAAAAAACCAAAATGCGGAAAATTCAGTCTACGGCTGAGCTTTAACGATTCCTCTGGTCAACAATGCGTTCCGCAGAAATTGTTCCGGAATCATATCGTGTAGCTGATTCGTCATCACGTGGTCCTACAGTAACCTCCATGGGAGACACAGAAGCTGCTCGCCATATTCTGTTTTAAAAAGTAGAAGTCCGACCCTCCTAATTCATGGCCAATTACATCGGTAAAAGCTGTACAATGTCCAGAAAAGAGTTCGACAAGAAATCAGATAACGTATTACAAAATCCAGGAGGCCGTCGATAAAAGGACAGCAGGAGTATGACGCCTTTCCTTCCCGATATTAAAATTTTGGAAGAGTCTGGAGGTTGAAGCAATTGGATGCCATAAGCTCATCATATTAATTTAATGGAGGCTGTTGACGAAGGGCGAGCAGGAATATGACGTCATTCCCTCAACGATATTAAAAATGTGGGACAGTTGAGCGGAATGCATGGTGGAGTAAAACGACGTTTCTTAACGCTTTGTTAGGATGGCGTGCCGAAACCGTAGGTCACTGTTCATGACCGACATTGCCGGTCATTTTCATTTGATTTACCCAAAATTTGATTGAAGTAGTTTTGTATATATAACTTAAGTTTTATTTGTATTTATTAGGGATAAATATATGGAATTAAAAAAAAATAAAAAAATTAATTTAATTTTTTGATGTGGTTTAAAATATATTATTATATATTTATTAGGCATAATATATAGAATTAAAAAATAATAGAAATAATTATAATTTTTGATGTTGTTTAAAATACATCATTTTTGATTGTATAAATGGATTAATGTCTTAAAAAAATTTAGGCCACTTTAATTATATAAGATTAAATAATTTAAACTCAAGTTTTAAAATTTTAATTAAAAAAATGTCTTGAAAAATATTAATTTGTCTTGAAGTTAGATTACGCCATAATAATAATCATTTATTAATTAAATAATAATACTATTAATTATATTAATATTTAATTAGTCAATAAATATTATTTAATATATAATTATATAATAATATTAATTAAGTAATTTATTAATTTATTAAATAATAATTTAATTAAATAATAAATGATTCATTTCATTCATTAATAAATAAATTAATAATTAATAAACTAGCCCTTAGGTAAAGTAATAAATTAAATTAATCAATGATTGACCATAGTTCAACATGATTGATATTATAAACTCAAGGGAATAATAAATGCAAGAGATTGATATTATAAATTCAAGGGATTAATACTAAAACCTCCAAGGATTATGAAACCAAGGGAATAATATTAAACCCAAAGGATTAATACTATAAACCCAAGGTATATAAAGCGTAAGATAAATATTATAAACACTAAAATAAACATGATTGACTATGGTTAAGACAATCTTTGGACTATGGTTGAGTATGCTTAGCCATGGTTGATTTTCATATCAACACAATCTTTGTGACAATGCTACATTCAACCGTGTTTGCCCATGATTGAGCATGGATGACGAGGTTTGATTTTATAACATATGGTTGACCATAGTTGACCACAATTGACCATGGATGAGCATGGTTGGCCATGATTTTCATTTCATATTAAGACAACCTTTGCCATAATGCGACATTGAACCATGGTTGAGACAATGATTGATTTTCATTTTGAGACAATATTTGTCACAATGCAAAGGTGGACAATGGTTGATCATGATTAACTGTGAATTACCACCATTGATTTTATAAAATATGGTTGACAATGGTTGACCATGATTGATATTATAAAACCAAGAGAATATCAAACACAAGGACTTAATACTAAAACTCCAAGGGATTATGAACCGAACGGAACAATATCAAACACAAAGGACTAATATTATAAAGCCAAGGTATATAAACCCTAATATAAATATTAAAAACACTAAAGTAAAAATGGTTTACCATAAATGATTTTAATATCAAGACAATCTTTGTCACAATGTTATTTTTGACCATAAATAATCATGATTGATTTTATAAAATATGATTAACCTTAATTAAATTTATTAACCATAAATGACCATAATTAATTTTATAAAATATGATTAACCTTAATTAAATTTATAAAACATAATTAATAGAACTACTATCCATTTCTATACTAAAACAAACATTATAACAATGCAATATTACATCATACTTGACTATGATAATTTAACGGAATGCATGGTGGAGTAAAACGCCGTTTCTTAGCATTTAACCTTTTGCTAGGCTGGCGTACCGAAACTGTATGGACCATAAATCACTGTGCATGACTGACCTTGCCGACCACTTTCATTTGATTTAACTAAAAATTTATTGAAGTACATCTGTTGTATTATGTTATAATTATTTGATATTTAAATTTACTTTTTATGCTTCAATTGTGGGTTTTATTGGTTGAGACTCTTGACCGAATAAAATCATATTGTAAAAAATATAAATGCAAACTTATTTTTATCTAAATTAAATTTTGCTAACGCAAAAAAGTCCACATAATTAAAATGGTCCGCTTATATCCTCTTCTTCCCAGTTAAGCGCATTAATAATACGAGATCTGTTCTTTGATATAACTGGCCAGATAGATTCACAAATTCCGGCCAACCTTATTTTCCGTCAACGTTAAGAAATAATGTTTGAGAAAATTATATATATAATAGTGTATGGTAAGTCAGGGCAGAACGTATGTTCCAAAACCAACTGAGACTTTTTTTAATTTTCATCACGGGCGTTGTAAATGCAACCACACACTACATATTTTCTCACATTCTCATCGAATTAGTACCACCATCATCTGATAAATCCAATGCCTCTCTTGTTTCTTCCTCCTGCTCGATTAAATTGGTACTCTTCTCACTGTAGAGAACCAGAGGCGTATGCACAAGTGTAAGCTTTCTTAATTCTTCCCATTACAATCTCATCGAATTAGTACCACCATCATCTGATAAATCCAATGCCTCTCTTGTTTCTTCCTCCTGCTCGATTGAATTGGAACTCTTCTCACAGTGGAGAGAACCAGGGGAGTATGCACAACTGTAAGCTTTCTTAATTCTTCCCATTCCAAAGCGGATTCTGAGGTTTGTCTCGCGTTTGCGTTCGTCTGGAGCGTCATGCTCTAGATTGTCCAACAACCAGCCCCACGCGTTTTGTCAGAACCTTGCATCTCAATCCAGCAAAAACTTATTATTAGACATTCTAATGTTGTGCTGGCGGTGCAAGGGGGATATTGATATCTATCGGGCCATGCATAATAGTGACACCAAGCGACGATCTCCTGAATTGTCTTCCCTCAAACACAGGAAACTTACACAGGCAGGAAACACAAGTCGGATATGAAGGACCATTGACAAGTTTGTTTGTGCAGACAAGAGGGAAAGAAAGAAATTAGGATTTTAACTAACTCTTTAAGGCTCATGAGAGAGTTCGCTGTGTATTGATTATTTTATGATGTCAGTTTTCATTTTACTAACGAGTTTATCTTTCTCAATTATGTGATCGACGTATGTTTCCCAAAACTGATTGTTTTGAAGTTATTCATTTGGTAATCGTGTAATTGTGTTATGGATGTATGTTTCCCAAAACTTATTGTTTTGAAGTTATCCATTTGTATTTTGGTTCCATAATTGGATTGCGCTGTTTCTTAATTTTGGGTGCGCTCTTGTGAATTCTTGGGTAGTCATGTGTGTGAATGAGATACGTTTAAAGAACTAATTACTCTGAGGTAGAAATGCTTACATTTCGTCTAAATTTTGTCGTTCCATTCCTCCCGGGATGTGGTTAATGAATCTATGCTACGGTGCGCAACTTTGCGTTCTTGGCTGGATGGGCGAGCGTTTTCTAATACCGAAATGGAGAAATCCTGTGTACACAGAGGTATTCACCAATCAATTCCGCCTAATTTTTTGACTTTTATAGTTTTTTTCGTTGATCTCAGATTCAGTTTTCATGACCCTTTACGCAATTGATCAATTTCATATATTTTCTTTATCAGAGAACCACCAATTTTGCATGATTAGCGCGGGAACTTGAAACTTTTTGTATTTTTTGAAAGCTCCTGAAAAAGGGAGTTTTTTTATTTATATTAGAACCAACATTGAAAAGAATTCCCGCCCCCCTTAAAGTATGGCTTCTCCCATTCATACTCATCAACAAGCCTACCAGCAATTTGTTTTGCACCACACTTCTATGTTTTGGGCAAGGCTTTTGAGGGTGGATAATTTTTCCCGATGCTTTTTGGTCATGTACATCCTTACTAAGTGTCTTGGGAGGTCTATAATAGTTCCTTGCATCCAGTCCTCACTAAATATGTTTTGCAATATTTGTACTAGTTACTTGCAAATTTCTATTTGTCAAGGCTTAATTACTTATGATCTTAGGTGCTTACAATAGTGCGAAAGTTTATGGCACTCTCCAAATCATCATTCCTGAAAGGATCCAACAAAATGACTTGAGAGGAAGATGATAAAGGCACACTCTTATTGGAACTAGCCTAGAACTAGTGGAATTGGTTGGTCCCAATGGTTTTAGAGTTGTACTAGTCTAGTTTGGTGGTTCAGATTAGCTAAGGTTGGTCTTGTATTGAACTGACCTTAAAACAACAAACTAACTAGTTCTCTACTAAACTGACCAATTCTGAAGAATGTAGTGCAACATAGCTAATGACCACCAAATATTAACTTTTTAATAAAAAATACTTAAAAGGAAAAAAAAATCTTAACCCTAGCGCCTTACAAAACCTAACCCCAGTAATTAATGGTAATATTTAATTTTTAAAGTTAAAGTAAAAATCGACATTCTCCTTATTTCTCCTTTCTTTAAAGGAAATATAAGGATAATGTCAATTTTTTCTTAAATTTTTAATATTAACATTAATTATTTCATGTTGAGAGTGGTTCCAACTTCATTCAATTTTGAGAAAGTCAAATTTGAGATCCCATTCACAACTTAGTGGTGATTGTTTGAACCACTTCTTTGTAATGAGTCCTAGACTTTCACTTCCAATTTTTCATGTGCATTTATTGCATAATCGTATTCCTCGTGAGGCTTTGTAGCAGAGGTTGATCGTTAATCCATTGGAAGCACTTGACCTAGCTTATGCAATGATAAACTACCGCTCCCAAGTTGCTCCTCAAAATTGAAATTTTCTTTGGAACCACGCATTCATTTTATCCATTAGATCATTTTTTCCACTCTGATAGTGCAACAACACTCTTGGCAATATATGCTTGACAATCCATCTCATAATTACTGCTACCTTATAAAAACTCTTAAATCTTGTGTCTTGAATCTAAAAGAGGAAGAACGAGAAAGGGCCTTCTTGGCCCTCTTCTCAACCCACAATATGTTTAGCTTCTCTCTTGTGCTTACACTCTAGTCTTCTCGCAACTTCAGAATGGTGAATCTTAAACATAGTCTCATGATGTGCATTCAGGGAGGCATAATTCACCCTTACTTTGCATGAAATTACCCCCCAGCATTCCCTTTACCTTTACATGTAAGCATATATTTTCCTTGTGGAGGACTGTTAAGCTTCCCATCCCTATTTCACCTCCCTCTCCTACCCTCATGAGCCTGATAAGCTGAATTTAACAAATCCCATTGTATCTGAGATAAACAACCCATCCAACTGGGTAGATTGAGTTCAAACCCTTTTAGAAACTAAATCCATCCCTCCACAATGATATGTCCCTCTCCAACAACATCATCGTGTTTTCTTCAAGATCTATCATTCCCATGATCACCATAAATTTCCCAGCCCTTCACTTACATCTTTGGTAACGTCATCATTCAGATCAGTTATACTTTGTTGTATTGTTGCTTGTGTTATGATTTCCTTTAATTGAAATATCTCCCTAGTAGGCACAAGTAACCATATTCAAGTTCTTATTGAACTCTTGTGTTGACATACTTGATTTTCATTTTGACCTATTCGGTTTCAAATTCTAGTGTGGTTGGTTTACTGGTTGACTACTAGCATTCAGCAAGTGGTTATTGATGATCATAGTTAGTTTAGAGTGAACGTTGGACTTTGCCTTGAAAACCAAGCCCCAAGAATATGCAATTATCATAGAGCATTTCAGAGCTCATAATTTTCTACAAAGGAATACACTATTTTCATTCATCAAGAAATGTTATATGAGAAAGAACCAGGTGGTTATGATTTTCAATATTTTACCTACATTTCCTATCTATCGTTTTCTTATTGAATGGGAAAGCTAGGTTTGTGGGATTTTCAAATTAAATTTCCACGATGGTGGTGTTCATCTCGCATTTTGGTCTCCTTCTAATATCTTGTTTGGTATGTGAAAAAGGAGCATTGGTGCAACTTTTAGTGGTGCAATTTTTAAAGATATGCAAATTCTATATTGATTTAAGACATGCAATGTTCGATATCTACATGATACCTTTTCTTAACATTCCATTCATAAATTTGAAAGTTGTAACAAGTATAAATTTTAATAATTAATTACTATATTGATTATTACAAAATTGAAGTCAAAGGAAGAATAATATATAATGTAGGTTTATGTGAATGGAAAATGTTAAGGCAAGGGAATAATTATATAATGATAGGTGGACCATAGGGGTTGGTTTCCTTACCATCGATGTATTCTATATAAGGAGGGAGAAGAAGAAGAAGATGGCATCACTTTTTCTTGTGTAATTGAGGACAAGGCTAAGAAGAAACACCATAGTAATGGATTGATGGCTCATGTGTGACTTATTTTTGAAATATCTGGAGCAATAAGGTCTATGGCTAGGTGGAGAGTACAACTCCAAATATTTTTTGCAATAATCAATCTTGAGTGAATAGAATGTCATAACTACATAGACCTTTGCAAGAGTACTCTATTCTAGGTGACGATAGGGTACCTCATTTCCTTATTGGAAGTAATTAAACTTTTATCACGGTATAATTTAATTATAAATATTTAGAATACTAGATGTTTAAAGTCAATTTTATAAAGGGTTATGGGATTCTTAATTTTTTTGCTCAAATTTTAAATATTGAGATAGAAATTTTTAACGAGAATATAATGACCTCAATTCGTTGTGAATGCTATAAGTGTCTACTATGTGTATTTCTTTCAAATTGAATAGAAATATGATCAACTTTGTTTTTGCTAACGAAAAAACACACAAACATATTCTATTATATAAGATTTTTTGTTATTGTTAACAAAATTATCATCAACCATGGTTTTATTTTAGAAAAAACATATATTAAACTATATAATGAATTATTAAATTGATAACTATTTAATATGGGTTGACTTTTAGTGATGTTTCTATGGGTCATCTTATCATGTTGTGGACTATTTAGAAGTCACATCACTAGTAAGTAAAGTTTTCATGTCTCCTCATGTTTATACAAAATAAAGTAGAGGATGGATGGGAATATTTAATTCATGAGACTAAAAATGGGATCACAAATTATCTTAAGTTTAAACACAATATATTGACAACGTATCCATGTGATAAGTATTAGAGTAGATGGATTGGATCAGCAAAGCCTTTTCAATATATGAAAATATTAGGCTTCAAAAGTTCATGTGTTGGTAATGGATGCATTAAGGAGGGACAATCAAATTAACTCAAACTACTATAATGGGATATTGATGGTTGGAGTTTAAGTTGTACCTATTATCGGAGACTCATCTTTAGTATCTCCTTCGTCTATATGTTCTCCTTAGGTGATGGAATTTTTTCACAAAACTATTTTAAGCGTTAACATTTGTTGATTACATAATCATTTTGTTTCATTAATAGAATTATATTTCTTGATAAAACAAGTAGCAAAAATCCTATTGTTGTGTTAGGATTCAAAGTAATTTTTCCTTCCCCTGATATTATTTTTTAACTTGAGGAGGTGGAGGATTTTGAGGATGGCATATTAATTTCTTCTAATCAATGTGAGTAGGCCTCGATGAAATGTAGGGCCTCAATCAACAAACCTGGTGAAAGAGATAGTTGTTTGGTAAAATCTATTGATATTGTTGTCAGGATCTCAGATGGCACCTCACACCTAACCTAGTCACAGTAAAA
>APFE030948743.1:0-13855 GCA_000404065.3 Pinus taeda | reverse complement strand
GATTGATTTCTTATATCTAGGGATGGTATTTTAGTTGGAGGGGTATTTAATGTCAATTGATACCTAAGCTATCAACAATTTGTCATTGAATGTTTACAAGTAACATGAATTTGTTTGTCTTTTAATATGGCGCAACTCAAATGACCATTAGTGATAGTGCATGTGAAAGTGAAAAACATCTTCTCGGAAGTTTGTGCAGTTTAACCTTCTTTTTCCAATTGGCACAATATTTTTTAACTCTTTGATTGAATTGTACTACATAACCACTAAAAAGTCTCAATATATAAAAATCATCCTCATTTTTTTTATATTTCAATATCCATATATAATTAACTCAACAAAATCTTGTTCTTAACACTCATTCGTATCCTTAATTTTTAAAATACTGCATAACTACCATCTAATTCACATAAATATAGACAAATACAATTTTCATATATATTATTAATTAATTATTCACATATCATTAAAAAAAACCATATCTCATCTGCTCCTTAAACATTATAATCATCCAAAACATTTAGTTTATCAACTTCAAATATATTGTATTTTCCCACATCTCACAATTCAGAAAAAGAAATACAAAGAAGAGTATAAATTAGAGGAACCAAGAGAAAATTAATTTTTGCTATGGTAATGAGAGCATCGTATTTGTTTCTAAGTCAAATTTGACAATGACTTTCACAACATTATGGTATCTAAAATGACAAGAGAAATTTAACCATCTCTGAGTGGAAGACTCTTCATACACCCACTTTTATAATTTGAGGTGTTTGGGTGCATAATGGTGATAAAAATAAAAGTAACAGATTTAACCATGTCTATAAACATTGTAAACATGATGGGACCCAGCCCACTTGGCAATGCTTTTGCGCTTTATGCTATGTGTTGGATTGTTTACGTGGCGGTTGGATGGTGTTCTCCCACGGTTTGGTAGGTTGGTGGTAGCTTTATATTAAATGCATACTTCAATGGTAGTACCCTGCCTCGGTATACTACTCAACCCTAATGTTTAACGCGCCTTCTCGACCTTTCTTCGGTTATTGTTCTGTTGCTCCGAGGGTTTGTGAGCTCTGAGTTGGGAAAATGATGGGTGCGCTGTGGTATGGTTCCTTCGGCTCTGTAATGAAATTCGTGGTCATTGTACTGTGCTTGAACTGGTTCTTGGTACTGGTTGAGACCTTCGTTGCATGTTTGGTTATCCTATTCGCCTGTTCGAAAACAATGTTGTCTAGCTATGCAGGGTACTTGTGTGGTTTTGTGCTCAATCCTCGGTAAGTCACACTGTTACTCTGTTGGTTATGTCTTCGGTAGAATAACTGGTTGTTTGGCTTCCTTGTGGTTATCACTGTAACGTCGGTTGGTCGTATTTCGACTGTGGCTTGAATTCAATCTTCTCGTTCTCTGTCATGTGGCTTTCATCGTGCGATCTCTCTGTATGCTACTGGTTTTCTGAGTTTTCATTCGAGGTTCGATTGCTGGTAATTATCTCGGTTCGTTCGCCTTCTTATGATGCGGCTTTGACTCTGGCTGCAAGCACAGGGTTCTTCGAGAAACACCTTCAGTTTTAACACAGGCAAATTATTTCTCCTTGCTTCAATTTCATCTGCTCCTCGTTCTGGTTGTAACCAACTTGCCCCTTTTCTCTCCAGTCACTCAGTGGCATTCTCTTCTCGAGATACGACTTCTCTTCGCGTCCTTCGGGTAAGGGTTTCGTTTATCAAATTAATGTTGCTTCTACAGGGTTTCGTTCCTCTGTATTTTCTCTGTAACACGCACTAATCTTCATTCTGGTTCCTTGCAGGTCCTCACGGGTGACCTAGGCGGCGTATTCCCCTGTACTCGGTGGTATTCGATTGCGTATATTCTGGGTAGGCCTGTAACTTGTTCTGTTTGTGAATGCTAGTTTCTGCTTGGAGGATGTCCCGTCCGCTAGTCTAGTGTCTGGTCACTGTATTGTTATTTGTTTGCCATTTTCGTTGTAGATCGGTTTTGTGTGTAAAGATATGGCTCCAGCATGACCGTGTTGTTGGTCGGTCACAAACCCTAACTCAGGGTTCTGTATTTGACTTGGGTTGTTGTAATTTCGATGGTATTTGCATCCAACGTGACTAGACTGGTCTTCGTCTATGTAATGGAACTCGGCCCTACCGACTCTTGCTGTAGATTGCTATTGTGGACAATTTAAATGAAATTTGTTTTGATGAAAAAAATGTATGGTATTTGTTACCTGTGGCACCTTCGCTTGTCTTTCGGTTACGTTGTTGTCCGTTGAACGTATTCTCTTGTCCTTAGTTTATGTTGTTGTGCGCTTGAACGAATTCGCTTGTCCTTAGTTTATGTTGCTGTGCGCTTGAACGTATTCACTTGTCCTTAGTTTATGTTGCTGTGCGCTTGAACGTAAGCGCGACTCGTTGTCTTATGACTCGGAATTTGTTTAAGATTCTATCTGCTTGACTTAAATTTAACTGTGAATTATACTTGTATAGTAGCCATGACAGTATACTAATTTATAATGATTTAGTGGTCTGTTAAGTGATGAAAATATGAATGAAAATCAACAAATAATTATGTAGGCAATTTCGATGGACAGTACTTCTCTGGTTTTGAATGCTTGATAGTTTCTATTAATAAATTCACTCAACTTCTTCCTTTCTGAACTGAACCCTTCTCTGTTACATGTATTTTGGCTTTATAGCCCTCTGTTTGCAGTTGATGCTTGCAGTTGGTTCAACTGTTACAAAAATAGTTACATAACTTCTATTTCTTTCCATCACTACAGTCATTTGGCATTCCAAGACTTGTAGGAACAGTTGATGGTTATTTTTCTAATTTCTTAAACTACCTTCTAATTAACAACCGAACTACAGTAATCCTAAACTGAAAAATAAAAAGACACCTAGATTTTGCTGATTTGTAAAATAAAATAAAAGAAAAATTATTCTCAATAGAGTTTGACAATTCAATAGACTCTCGCTTGTGAACCTAGTTGGAGTCCTTTCTGCCTCGTCACAGTGAGCTGGATGCTCCTGCATGAGGCTCCCGGGGTGAGAAAAGATCATGACTCTCATTCATGATCTCTTCTACCGATGTCCCTGTTCGTTCAATCTGCCTGGTGTCAAGCCATGAGCTGTCCTCAATCGGGCGGTTCTTCCACTTGACCAGGTACTAAAAATAATTTTTCCGCCGAGTACGCCTAACTACCTAAGTTTCAAGGATGCCTTTGATATCAGGAGGTTGGACATAAGGCATTTGTCTTTTCCAACTTCCTCTGTCTTCCTGGGTGTTCTGCGTGGATTGTTCGGGTTCATCCTTCTTTTCTTCCAACAGATCACATGTATACGAAAACAGATCTGCCACATTGAAAATAGGTGATATGCTTACTCCAGGTTGTAGTTGTATTTCGTAGGCATTCGCTGAAAACTTTCGCAAGATCTTACAAGGCCCTATCTTCTTGTACTTCAGTTTTTTGTACGTACCTTTAGGGAACCACTCCTTACGCAAGTGTACGAGAACTTCATCCCCTACCTCAAAATGAACTTCTCTTCTCCTCAAATCTGCATGTTCCTTATACTTCGAGCTGCTGTCCTGTAATTTTGCCTTCACCTGTTCGTGTAAGTCCCTCAATGCATTTGCAAAATCTTCTCCATCCGCACTCCGTCGTTCTTGTAAACCAAGATCCCGAAGCTCATGCAGTCCACGAGGGTGCATGCCATAAAGAATCTGGAAGGGACTCAGACCCATGCTACGATTCAACGAATCGTTGTAAGCAAACTCTGCTTGCACTAGCACTCGGTCCCACATCCTAGAATTCTCCCCGACTAAGCTGCGTAATAGATTTCCTAGAATTCTGTTCACAACTTCTGTTTGTCCGTCGGTTTGCGGGTGATAAGCAGAACTGTAGCTTAATTGGGTGTTCATCTTTTCCCATAAGGTACGCCAAAAATGTCCCGTGAACTTCACGTCTCTGTCTAATAGGATGGTTGTTGGTAACCCGTGTAATCTGACAATCTCATTAAAAAACAAGTGGGCCACGTAAGTGGCATCACTAGTTTTCCGACAAGGTACAAAATGTGCCATTTTTGAGAAACGATCCACCACTACCATCACCGAATCATATCCTTTCTGTGTTTTTGGCAGTCCCAACACAAAATCTAAACTCACTGAATGCCAAAGTCTGCGTGGAATAGGCAATGGCGTATATAATCCTGTGTTCTGGGTATGTCCCTTCGCTAGTTGACACACCTTACACTTAGCCACAAAACGTTGTACGTCCCGTCGCATTCTTGGCCAAAAATAAAAGTGACTAAGTTGTTCCAAGGTCTTGTCAATACCAAAGTGTCCAGCCAATCCCCCACTGTGTTTTTCACGAATGATATTCTCCCTCATAGAACAGCTGGGGATACACAATTGTCCTCCCTTAAAAAGCAATTTTTCCTGTATGTTATAGTCCAGCCAAGGACTATTTCCCCTTATCAAAGGGTTTTGGCACGCCTCATAGGCTTCTCTGAAATCTGAGTCTATCTTATAAAGATCTCGTAAATGTTCAAAGCCCAAAACCTGCACAATGCTTTCCTGCAATAGTAAATATTTTCTGCAAAATGCGACGGCTACCTTATTCGCTTGCCTACTGATATGTTTCAGTACAAAATTAAAACTCTGTAAGTACTCCACCCATTTGGCATGTTTATGATTAAGTTTGTGTTGCTGCATTACATATTGTAATGCAGAATTATCTGAAAACAGCACGAACTCGTTCCCCAACAAATAATGGCTCCAGTGCCTTAGCGCCTGTACCACTGCGTAGAATTCCTTGTCATACGATGGGTACTTATGCATACTCTCATTCAGTTTTTCACTGAAAAATGCCACCGGTCTGTCCTCCTGACTGAGTACAACCCTGATTGCTGTTCCACTAGCATCACAACGTACCTGAAATAATTTTTGAAAATATGGTAGCCTGAGAATCGGTCTTTCTGTTATTTTCTTTTTCAATAGCTGAAATCTCTTTTCTGCTGCTTCTGTCCATCGAAAAGGTTGGCTCGCCTTTTTGATGGTCTCCAACATAGGAGCCCAAATTCTGCTGAAATTTTTAATAAACTTCCTGTAAAAACTTGCTAATCCATGGGAACTACGAACCTCAAACAAGTTTTTCGGTGACGGCCAATTTATGATTGTTGTCACCTTCTCCGGATCCATCTTCAATTCGTTCTCTGCTATCACAAATCCCAGATAAATTAACTCTCTCTGCAAAAACGTACATTTTTTCAAATTTATCAATAACTTATTCTGTTGTAGCTTCTCCAACACTTTACGCACATGCCGGAAGTGTTCTTCTCGTGTCTTACTAAAAATAAGAATGTCATCCAAATAAACAATTACGAACTTCCCAATATATTCCTTTAGCATCTCATTCATGAGTCTCATGAAGGTGTTGGGCGCATTGCTCAACCCGAACGGCATGACCTACCATTCATATAAGCCTTCATTGGTTTTAAAAGCTATCTTCCACTCATCTCCCTCACGTATCCGAATCTGGTGATATCTGCTTTTTAAATCTATCTTAGAAAAGTAAGCTACCCCACTCAGACAGTCCATCATATCATCCATACGCGGTAACGGAAATCAGTACAGTATGGTGATTTTATTGATGGCCCTGGAATCAGTGCACATCCGCCATTCTCCTCCCTTTTTGGGGGCGAGAACTATTGGTACAGCACATGGGCTCAAACTCTCCCTGATCAATCCTTTGTCCAATAGCTCCTGCACCTGTTTTTTGATTTCTTCATTATCCTTGGGGCTCATTCGATAAGCTGCCTTATTTGGTAAGCTCGCTCCTGGTATGAAGTCAATATGGTGACTAATACTCCGCTTGGGAGGTAACTTATCCGGCAAGTCGTCCACTACTATATCCGTAAACTCTTCCAACATTTGTTGTATTTCTATAGGGAAATATGTGATTTCTGTGTGTAACAGAACTGTCCTTGTCTTTCTGAATACGGCATAATTCATCTCGTTGTTTTCAACTTGCTTTAAAAATTGTTTTCCGCTCATTAGCAACGCCTTAGTTTCATTTACTTCACCTCCCTCCTTCTCTTCCCTGATAGGCACAAGGGTATGCCTAACCCCATCTTTTTCGAACTTATAACAGTTCAACACCCCATCATGGGTAACTTTTCTGTGATATTGCCAAGGTCTGCCCAACAAGATGTGGCATACATCCATTGGCATAATGTCACAAATGATTTTATCCTTATAACGTCCTATCTGAAATTCAACTTCACTCTCCTCATCTACCAGTAACTGGTACCCCTTCTCTAGCCATGAAACTCGATATGGATTGGGGTGTTTTAGATGCTTCAGTCCTAACTTCTCCACCATCTCGGTTGACACCAAATTGTGAGTACTTCCGCTGTCAATTATAATTTTACAGCATTTACCTTGCGATTTACAAACTGTCCTGAACAGATCTTTCCGCTGCGTCTTCTCAATACTCTCATCAACTGGCTTCAACAACACCTTATGCAGCACTAAAGCTTCTCCAGTTTCTGGGGCATTTTTTGCCTCTTGAGGAGGTGCTGCTGCTTCCTCCGGTTGCGCCACATATGCGCCTCGCTGTCCAGTTGAATCTGTCTTTGGGCACTCAAAGGAGCGGTGCCCCCACTTGTGGCATCTGTAGCACTCGTAACCTGTTCCCCTTCCACGGCCATTTCCTCTACCGCGCTGAAATGATCTGCCACCTCTCGTCCCATCTCCTTTTTCTGCTGTTCCCGAAGTCCTTGAATTGCTGGCTTCCTCGCTGTTGCTGGCAGTTCGGCCCCTGCCATAGGACTGGCCTCTTCCTCTGGTAGACCCTCGTCCTCTCCAGGCATTCTGTCTTCGGTTAAGTTTCTCCTCTGCTTTGATCGCGCTCTGGTATGCCTCCTCCGTATTTTTGGGAGAAAAAATGCTTATTTCATTCAAAATCTCCATCCTCAGCCCATTTACATATCTGGCGGTCGTTTCTGATGTATCCTCTGTGTATCCTGCTCTCAAATTTACTCGATAAAATTCCTTTGTATATTCTTTCACAGTGAGTCCCCTCTGTCTCAAATTTTGAACCTGCCTATGTAACGCGATTTGGTAATCTCATGGCAGAAATCTGCCCTTCAATTTAGCTACCATCCTCTTCCAAGTCTTTATCAGAGGTTTGTTCAACCTCTTTCTCTCGTTCTGGACACTGTCCCACCATAAGGATGCGTGTCCTTTCAGCTTTGTTGCTGCAAACTTGACCCTACGGTCTTCACTAACTTCCTCGCATTTGAAATACTTGTTTATCTCGCTAATCCAATCTAATACAGCGTCGATCGATAAACTGCCATCGTAGGTTGGTAATTTTGGTTTTGGTCTGCTATTTGACAATAATACAGACTTCAATAACTTCACTTCTGGTGAGTCACCTTCACGCCCATCTGCTGCTACTTCCACTTCTTCTTCGCCCACATCACCTAACTCTAGATCTCTTCTCCTGCCTGCCTCTACTGCTTCCAATCGAGCAATAAGAACTCTGAGTTCTTCTCTTAACGCCTCATCTGCCATTCTACGAGCACCTCAGCCTCGTCCTCGTCTACCTATATCCATTTCTCCCAAATCTCTTCAACTCAAACAGCTGTGATACCACTCTGATGGGACCCAGCCCACTTGGCAATGCTTTTTTGCTTGATGCTATGTGTTGGATTCTTTACGTGGCGGTTGGATGGTGTTCTCCCGCGGTTTGGTAGGTTGGTGGTAGCTGGATATTAAATGCAGACTTCAATGGTAGTACCGTGCCTCGGTATACTACTCAACCATAATGTTTAACGCGCCTTCTCGACCTTTCTTCGGTTATTGTTCTGTTGCTCCGAGGGTTTGTGAGCTCTGAGTTGGGAAAACAATGGGTGCGCTGTGCTATGGTTCCTACGGCTCTGTAATGAAATTCGTGGGCATTGTAATGTGCTTGAACTGGTTCTGGGTACTCGTTGAGACCTTCGCTGCGTGTTTGGTTATCCTGTTCGCCTGTTCGAAAATAATGATGTCTCGCTATGGAGGTTACTTGCCTGGTTTTGTGCTCAATCCTCGGTAAGTCACACTGTTACTCTGTTGGTTGTGTATTCGGTAGAATAACTAGTTGTTTGGCTTGCTTGTGGTTATCACTGTAACTTCGGTTGGTCGTATTTAGACTGTGGCTTGAATTCAATCTTCCTGTTCTCTGTCATGTGGCTTTCATCGTGCGGTCTCTCTGTATGCTACTGGTTTTCTGAGTTTTCATTCCAAGTTCGATTGCTGGTAATTATCTGGGTTCGTTCGCCTTCTTATGATGCGGCTTTGACTCTGGCTGCAAGCACAGGGTTCTTCGGGAAAAACCTTCTGTTTTAACACAGGTAAACTATTTCTCCTTGCTTCAATTTCATCTGCTCCTCGTTCTGGGTCTAACCCACTTGCCCCTTTTCTCTTGAGTCGCTCAGTGGCATTCTCTACTCCAGATACGGCTTCTCTTCGCGTCCTTTGGGTAAGGGTTTTGTTTATCAAATTAATGTTTCTTCTACAGGGTTTCGTTCCTCTATATTTTCTCTGTAACACGCCCTAATCTTCCTTCTGGTTCCTTGCAGGTCCTCACGGGTGACCTGGGCGGCGTATTCCCCTGTACTCGGTGGTATTCGGTTGCGTATATTCTGGGTAGGCCTCTAACTTGTTCTGTTTGTGAATGTTGGTTTCTGCTTGGAGGATGTCCCGTCCACTAGTCTAGTGTCTAGTCACTGTATTGTTATTTGTTTGCCATTGTCGTTCTAGTTCGGTTTTGTGTGTAAAGATATGGCTCGAGCGTGACCGTGTTGCTGGTCGGTCACAAACCCTAACTCACGGTTTTGTATTTGACCTTGGTTGTTATAATTTCGATGGTATTTGCATCCACCGTAACTAGACTGGTCTCTGTCTATGTAATGGAACTCGGCCCTACCGGCTTTTGCTGTAGATTGCTATTCTGGACAATTTAAATGAAATTTGTTTTGATGAAAAAAATATATGGTATTTGTTACGTGTGGCACCTTCGCTTGTCTTTCGGTTACGTTGCTGTGCAGTGAACGTATTCCCTTGTCCTTAGTTTATGTTGCTGTGCGCTTGAACGTATTCGCTTGTCCTTAGTTTATGTTGCTGTGCGCTTGAACGTAAGCGCGACTCGTTGTCTTATGACTCGAAATTTGTTTAAGATTCTATCTGCTTGACTTAAATTTAACTGTGAATTATTCTTGTACAATATCCATGACAGTATACTAATTTATAATGATACAGTGGTCTGTTAAGTGATGAAAATATGAATGAAAATCAACAAATAATTATGTAGGCAATTTCGATGGACAGTACTTCTCTAGTTTTGAATGCTTGATAGTTTCTATTAATAAATTCACTCAACTTCTTCCTTTCTGAACTGAACCCTTCTCTGTTACATGTCTTTTGGCTTTATAGCCCACTGTTTGCAGTTGATGCTTGCAGTTGGTTTAACTGTTACAAAAATAGTTACATAACTTCTATTTCTTTCCATCACTACAGGCTTTTGGCATTCCAAGACTTGTAGGAACAGTTGATGGTTATTTTTCTAATTTCTTAAGCTACCTTTTAATTAACAACCGAACTACAGTAATCCTAAACTGAAAAATTAAAAGACACCTAGCTTTTGCTGATTTGTAAAATAAAATAAAAGAAAAATTATTCTCAATAGAATTTGACAATTCAATAGACTCTCGCTTGTGAACCTGGTTGGAGTCCTTTCTTCCTCATCACAGTGAGCTCGATGCTCCTGCATCAAAACATGTTGAGAATAAATGTTTATTCAATCGGATTATAAGCTTTGCCAAAGCCATTATTTAGGAAGGAATTCTATTTGGTATGATCTTTTGTCCACTCCATAGCTTCCTAAGTTAAAAATATGATATTCAAAATAAGTGTCTCTATTTCACTTATAGGTTATTGATGAGATTTATAAGGGTAGGAATTGTCAACTCCACTTATGGTTGACACAATGTCATCTATATGTTATTCTATTTTTCCATTGGTTCGTTAATTTCATCTTTTTTGTTCCTCTAAAAGGTATATCTTTCAAAAATATTCCTTCATATGGAGAGTTGTTGCAACTGAGAGAAAATTAATTTTGGTTATGGTAATGAGACCATCATATTTGTTTCTAATTCATGTTTAGCCATGCCTTTCACAACATTATGGTATCTAAAATGATGAGAGAAATTTAATCACCTCTTAGACTAAGACTCTTCATATGCCCATTTTTATAATTTGAGCTGGTTGGGTGCATAACTCAGATATGCTTATCTTACATGGACGAAAAAGTCTTTTAATGTCATCAACTTTTAATTCTTGTTTTCTTAAAGTATAGCCTAAGATACCAAATTATAATAATTACTTATTGTAGTAAGGATTTTCATGTTATAAAAGTTGGACTTAGACTGTATCCAAGTCCAACTAAATGGCATGTTTGAGAAAAGGATGAGGCTTGATGTTAGTCTACAACAATTGTGTTCGAACAATTACAGCATGTGTAGAACTTCAATTGAAAAAAGTACCTAGTATGTCTTGCAACACTCTTAATCTCAATGTGTTTTTATTTTAAACTATTAGACATTTCTCCCTGAATTCCTATTTTTTCTAGGATTGATATATAAAGACTATAGAATTGTAGTTCATCTAATTTTTACTCACTAGTTAATAAACAATTGCTACCTCTCATAGTTTCAATAATAAACCCTTCTTAGGGACCCTATTATCCATTAGAAAACTTTTATACACAAAGGGATTGAGTTGACTAGTATTCATGATGTAGTCTAAGTTTAAATCACAATAATCAAATATTCTTGGCATGTTGTTTGCTTCAAGAGTGTCACCCCTCCTTGCACAAGAAACTAAACCCACATTGGTAACCTTACCAATCATTAGGATTGGATCCATACCTTCACATAAGATTTAGTTTTTATAGTAGATGGAAAGAAAAAAAAAATGTTCTTAACTTATTTCTCTTCATTACATGACCCTTGAGTTATTTTTTTATTCACATTTGAGCAATTTAGGTGATATCATAATATATTAGGAGCTGGAATATTTGGTATTTTTATGAAGGGCCTATGTAAGGTTTAACATTTACACTCTATAATACATAAGATAATTACTCTTGTTCATAACATTTCTTTTATTTTTTTTTCTATACTTGTACAATTATTTAGTAATGCAATGGGAACTTTTTTTGCAGCATTGTAACATATCACTAGCTATTTTTGCATTATGCTTATCCTAAAGAAGAGCTTGGTCCAATGTCAATGAACTATAATTATTTGTGCATTATGTTTAGTAAAATAGAGTTCTATTTGTGCACCATGCTAATTAGTTGTTGGATAATCTTTTCTTTGTAGATCATTACAAAGTTCATTTCCCCTTGAATAAATTTATTTTTTCACCTTTTGTAATAGATTAATTTATTTTGGTGGGGATAGAAATATGCCTATTTAATTTACTATTTTTCTTTAATGGCATTTCTATAGGATTCTGTTTACTTTTCATACATTATGAAAGTCGATATAACTCATTAACTTGGAACAAGTTTTGTTTGTGCACTTCATAATTGAAGCATTTTTGCCCCAACTTGTAACAATGTTTGCTTTGTGAAATTACTAATAACTCATTAGAAGGGCTACTTTTGGATGTTCTTACCTTGAGTTTCAAGAATTTTTCTTTCTAAAAACTTTTGAATGTTTATATAGCCACCTAATAAATCAAACTAATATTTTTCTTTTCTAATTTAGGCATTCTTGAGGCTACATCATGGTCATGTCAAAGAATAAGATCCACATAGGGCAGGGAATTGAAAGTGTGACTAGGAGTGACTAGGAGTGCCTGACCTCAAAGAATTCATGAACTAGAAGATGATTTCTTTAAAATGATGTGGGTTTGTTGATTTGTGGCCTTAGGATTAGTTTCATTTCTTTAAAATGGTGTGGGTTTTTTCTTTGGGGCCTTAGGATTAGTTTGAGTGGCTTAGACTGTATCCTCCACAAAATAGTTGATTGCTTTAAAATTATGTAGGTTTGGTGTTTTGGGGCCTTAGGACTAGTTGTTGGAATTGGTTGGACTCCATCTTCTTCAAAAGATTTAAGGGTACTATATTAAATTTAAGTAGAGGATAATGATATAACAATCACATGGGTATTAGATGAATTTTAGTTGGAGGGGTATTTAATGTGAATTTAGACCTAAGGTATCAACATTTTTTCATTGAATGTTTACAAGTAACATGAATTTATTAAAAAATTGGTGAGAAATTAGTTTGTCTTGGGTAATTCAAATGATCATTAGTGATAGTGCATGTGAAAGTGAAAAACATCTTCTCCAAATCTTATGCAATTTAACCTAATTATTCTAATTCACCCAATATTTCTTACCTCTTTGATTGAGTTGTACAAATTATAAACTAAAAAATATCAATACATAAAAATCATCCTCATTTTCTTCATATTTCAATATCCATATTCAATTAACTGAAGAAATTCCTATTTTTAGCACTCAACTCATATCCTTAATTTTTAAAATGCTGCATAACTACCATCTCATTACACAAAAAATTTTATCAACCATATAATCAAACATTCAGTTTATCAACCTGAAATATATTGTATTTTCCCACATCTCACAATTCAAAAAAAGAAATACAAAGAAGACTATAAAGCAGATGAACAAATAATAATAGGCATCTTTGCACTTGGGGCAATGACTCAGCTAGTGAGGTAAAACCGAGGCGCGTCTATTGCTAGTTGAAAACTATTTCCAACCCCCCTCGTTGGCCTCGGCTACACCTTGGCCTCCGAGAATTTTTGGAGGGCTCACATTTTGCTCGGGCTCCAAATAATTGAAATTTTCAGACTGGTAGCAAAGTATAAATACAGGAGACGAAATTTGCATGGCTGGGCTTGCTGCTTAAGTTATAATATTGTCCTCTATCGAATTTGTTGGCCTATGTTAAATACGGGAAGATATTTTAATTCTAATATAGGTTATATATTCATTCTTTCTTCATAAAATATTTTAATTGTGGTAAGTTATGCCCATCAATATCAACTTTTGTACTGAAGCATTGGCATTGGTCATGGGATTGGAATTCAATGAATGGCTTTGCCACAGTGCTACACATGTAATGTGATATGTTTATATCGCAATGTGCTAGTGATATGAGTATGATTTTAAGTTTAGTGAAAAAATAAATTCTTTCTAAATAGTGTTTTCAACATGTAGTCTCATCAACTTGGATATGTGAATGAATGAAAAACATACTAAGGAGGAAACATGGAGTACTTTCTTATTCCCATTTTTTTTTTTTTCACTTGAGAAATTCCTCTCTCATATGGGCCTTGCCAA
This sequence comes from Pinus taeda, assembly GCA_000404065.3. Classification (NCBI taxonomy): domain Eukaryota; kingdom Viridiplantae; phylum Streptophyta; class Pinopsida; order Pinales; family Pinaceae; genus Pinus; species Pinus taeda. The sequence continues at coordinate 430 of APFE030948743.1, read as the reverse complement.
TGTATAATCTAAACAATTAATAGCAAAACTTGACAAAAGTCAACCCTATAGAGTCTATAGAAACAATCTAAATAGTAGAATGCTCAAGGAATCTTTGGTCTACCTAATGTCAATATTGTTGCTCTAATCTTCAACTATTTTGTGGGTGAAATCAAACAAAGAACCTGTAGTGGTTCCCCATTAAGAACAACCAATTTCAAACAACTTGGTTCTAGAGATTTTATTTTCCCTAGAATTGTAGCATATAACAAAAATTCTCAACACTTTGGGATCTCGTCACTTCTTTGACTCTTTCAAATAATGAGCTCTTTGAATTGGTTCCCAAAAGTATCAACACATTGGCTCTCATTGTTATTAATTTTTTCAATAATAACTTAAACAACCCTATTGCCAACTCACTTATGAGTGTTAGAAAGAGGGCAAGTCTTTA
>APFE030948717.1:2034-12774 GCA_000404065.3 Pinus taeda | reverse complement strand
AGAGAGAGAGAGAGAGAGAGAGCATCATGTCATGAGAAAATTTATGGACCTTTTGCATCAAACAAGCTCATGTTTCGTGATACTCTTTTATGAGTCATGAGTTTTATGCTTTATGAGACTCTTTTTTATGGCACAACATTGCAACTTGAAACTCATCGTTTGAACCAATAACAAATGTTGATCTTGAACTCTACCATTGTCTCATAAAAGTGGTTTTGGAACTTGAGTTGAAGTCATAGTAAGTGCCTTTATGTTGGGGTACAACTTAAACTAGACATGGATTTTCAGGGTAGTATTCCCAGAAATTTCTTGTAGCTTAATCAAAACCAAAATTCTATAAGTGCACTTTCATTTCATATTTTTTCTTCCCATGTTGTTTATTATTCCATGACATGTGGTCACTTGTGCTCGATACAATTTCATGTTTCCAGTCTCTACTTTTGACCATCAATGCAGTCATGAAGCCAATGGAAATTGCGCTCGCTGGAATGAACAAGACAAAATTTGTTTTCCTTTTGGAAATATGAATTCAGTAAATGGGAAGAATCACACATTAAACACAAAAAAGGTGGTGAATTAGGCATGTTACTTGCGCTTTAAGTGCACCTGTATCTCTGTGAAGAACAAATATTATAGTTGCTATTGAAGGCCACTCATAAAATTTGGTGGGTTTGCAGTAGAAATAGTTAAAATTGTGACAATATAAGATGTCTAAAACATAGATGTACACATGATATGAGAGTATATGGGGTTGAAAAATACGGTAATGGATATCAACAATGGTTTATATATAAACATATACTTTGAATAATTAAATATGAAGGTACATGATACTTAGGACTAAACGGAGGGGGGAGGACGATCATGGAGCTAGGGTTTGTTTTGCGCAAGAATGTGTTTCTGGGTGTGGCTTCCTTACTCCATCCTCCTGATGACTTGAAGGGCGGTCATGGTGGCCAAGTTTCATGGAGGCGATGGAGGGGTTTATACCATGCGTCTTCTTTGTCCTCGCCTGGTCTACCTGGTTTATTTTTACCTCACGGGTTCTCGGTGATCTGTCCACACAGACCGACTAGAATGCTTTGGGCACCTTGTGTTTTGTTGTTCCATAAGTTTTTTGAGTCTAGGTGACTGAAGCAGGCTTCCCTCCATAGTTTTCTTTGCGCTCAGGTAGTGGGTCAAGCGGGGTATACATCTGGTGGTGAGACTAGGTTTGGGTATGGGCTTCTGTCTGCCCAAGGTATCTCACAGGGGGTAGTGTTGGGACTCCCCGATGGAATTTCTAGCTCAGGGGTGGACGATGATCAAACGCTCTGCCTGCTCTGGTCACCCAATGTCTTGGGCGATAGATTTTTCCTTCTCCTGGCTATTCTGGACTCTGGAAAAACAGAGGAGGCGATGCTCTATCTCGCTCTAGATCTATCCTTTTGCAGGTTTCCTTGGATGCAGTTGTCCCGTTCAGTGCATTTGGTAGTGGAGGCAAGAGCTCCAAATTTCTCTTACGCCCTCATCAGCTCAGACCATCCCTCAGTTGCTTGTGGTCTTCCCTCTGTTGTGCAGCTTGGGGACAACAAGCGGGAGGATGGAGCTAGGTCTAGGGTAAACCCTTCCAACTTTCAAATCTTTATAAAATCTTTAGAGGGGCTTACCCTATCGATCTGTGTTTGTCAAGTAGATAGTGTTCTTATCCTAAAGAAATCCATTCAACAAAAAGTTGGATATCTAGCATATGTGCAAAATTTGATTTATGGAGGCAGAGCCTTACAGGATTATAGGTCTCTGCAAGACTACAACATACAAACGGCATCCACCATTACCCTCAATCTGAGATTAAGGAGGGAGGCAAGGTCTGCCAAAAAACATTCCAATGCATGTATAGGTTTCGAGAGATATACATCGAAATACTCAGAAGTCAATAAGAACCAAATAAATGAAGGCTACTCGTTTAAAAATATTTTTCAAGGGAACATAACAACAACAAGAAAAACAAAGAAACAACATGAAGGTTCTTTCTCCAGCCCATACATAGTGGAGCTAATGAACTCTATCCTAGAACTAAATATAATTGATTCCGAAGAAGAAGTACAATGTGCCTCTTTTGAATCACAAGCTATTATTTGTAGATTTAATTGTTTTTGGCCAAAACCTGAGGAACGCTTTCATTATATTTTGATCAACTGGTCCCTAGATTTTGAAATACATCTTTTCTCTAAAGGATTTTTTATAGTAAAACTCTATTCTCCAGAGGCCAGAGATTGTATATTATAGGAGGGGCCATGGTTCCAGGGAATGATGGGCCTTTTCATCACTCCTTGGTTCCCTGCTTTTGATGCAAACACTATGGTTATATCCAGAATGCTAGTGTGGATTCGATTGCACAACCTCCCACTTCATTTCTAGGATGAGCGCATACTTTCAGATATTGGGAAAAACATTGGGAAATACCTCAAGATGGATTCCCAACGATTGGATGAAAGGATATACACACATGCCCAGATTTGTGTAGATGTAGGCCTCAACAAAGGCTTGCTGGACTGTATTCAACTCATCCACATGCAGATGAATTGGACTCAGACTCTTCACTAAGAAAACATAACCTTTAGATGTAGAATTTGCAGACAAACTGGGCATCTTCAAAATATATGTCCGGAAGCCAAGAAAAACAACGTCATAAGGAAAAAGAATGGGAAGCATACAAAAGGATGGAACTTCCATCCATCCCAACAGGAAGTGGGGGAAGACACAACTGCGGAGGATTCCCCACAGCTCGGGGCCAACCAGACACCACAAGTACCAGAACAAAAGGAGGAGTTCATGCATGAACCCAAGGGATCTCAGGACAATCACGCACCAGGAACCTAGGGGGAACATTTACAAGAACCCATGGATTCACAGAACAACCAGGTTCAAACACCAAATTTTCCTAATTCAATGGGCACTAGTGGGTACAAAATTACACATGATTTAGATATTTTAGATTCAGATAAAGACATTCATCGACCTCAAGAGTCTTAATTCACTCTTGTCACCACTTCACCATATTAAGGGGGTTGGCGCAAGGTTGAGAAAAAAAAGGGAGGAAAACTTAGTTTTCCTTCCCATTGTATATTAGTTTTCTTTTGTTTTTTCCTTTTGTTTGTTTATTCTTTTCATCGGCCAATGACCTGATGATGCTTGTTTTTCGGCAAGTGAAACATGTAATTTTGTTTTCATTAATAAAATTACACCTTTTTCCTTGGAAAAGAAAATTAAATATAAAATCAAAGTAAGGGAATAAAAATGAAATTGTTGAAAAACAAAAAATTACTTATCAAATATTCATGTTTTGTTTTCTGATAAGAATCCAATTATAAAAATGACTAGCTATGTGTCTTGGCGAGTTGCAACTTTTGGGTTCATAACTCAAATACATTCTATTCTAAAACCAATAACTTTCTATAGTCATTCATTATTATGGTTTGATTTATAATCTTATAGTTGTAAAACTTCATCACGGATAAACTTCATTACATCAACATGCACTTCAAATTGAGCATTTCTCTTCTGGAAAGAGAAGTCATTTTCTAAGAGTGCACTTGAGAAAATCCTAAATAGATATCTTCTTGTTACTGAGTCCATTCCCCTATATATGTTACTTGTCCCCATAAAAAAATCTTAACATCTCTACGAGGGTTTTGAATGATTTTTTGGCCTTTTATCAATGCATTGTAGAAACAATTCCTTATAACTTTCCTACAAATGTTTTTTGTTTCAATATCATTTTTGAAATTTTAGACAAAATCCACACTTTCCTTTCTATCTTCCATAATGCTAATTTTTCTTCCGAATTCCTTTTCCATGTTTTGTAAGTATGAGAAAACATTGTAATTTTTATTATGTAAGACCAATCCTTTTGAACTATGTGGGATGAAAAAATAGATTGAGATGGGCATTAGGCATGTCCATCTTAGCCTTTTCTTTGCACTGAATCAAGTTCTACCTATCCGATGATAAATATGTGATGTCCATCATAGGCGTGCCCTACCTCACTAAAAATAGAAGTATGGATAAGATAAAATAGGATAAACAGTTCAAGTATAATATTAGTCTATTCTAGGTTGAGTTACTTTTGGTTGGTGGTGAGTTTTCATGTGCATAAGAAAATTAAAAAAAAAAATGTACGATAAATCTGTATACCTATACATTATGATATTATGAGTTTAGGAGAAATGTCTCATCATGTAGTGCATTTATTTTGCAAAACACCAAGTTACATTCCAGTGTGTCAAAGAGGTTATGAATTAGCCTTTATTTCTCAATTTATGTGTTTTTTTTTTCATATTTTCATGGTTGAAGATTTTTGTCAACTTGTGGGACATGATAAGGCCTTCTTGCATTCCCTTCCACTAAATGAGAGTTATTAGTCCCAATGAAAATTGTTACTATACATTATAATTTAGATATTTATATTTAAATCTTAGTATATTGAGGAGGGATACTTAGAGAGTTCAAATACATAAGTTATCAATGTTTATATTTTGTAAATTAGTAATAGGTTACATTGAGAGTTAAGTGGGTGCCACATGCTAGCTTATGATGTATCCTTGCCTATCATATCCAAAAAGGGTTAACACATCAGCATAAACCCAAAGCCATAGAGAATTACATTGTTCATAATAACTAATTTGATTTGATTTGAAGTTGAAAAACAAACTTATTATTGGAATATGAAATTCTCCTTGGTGAAGGGGGCCAGGGTCACTACTAAAAGTAAAATGACACCTTATTTTCCAAAAGAAATACGTTTTCTATAAATAAAATAGTTCTACAGAGTTTTGTTTTGTGTTGGATGATAAGCTAATAACTTTGCAATAACATACCCTTCTATCAGAGCTTGCCAACAAAGAGGGTTGAAATATTTGTTGAAGCTTATGCTAACTAACACTAAGCAACCTTGCCATTTTTAAGAAAATCGCTTTCATGCCAAGGGAAGGTAGTTGCTCCTTGTTTGCTAGACTATGTTTAAGTAACATCCACCCCAAAAAAAGTGATTTATTCCTTCCATCTTTCCATGTGGACTGAAATATACCTACATTATGCATCATAGGGTCAAAATTTTGCTCAATATATCTGTTATTTGTGGTCGTTATCTCCTTCTCACTACCACAACTCCATTTCAAATCCCTCTAAAATAAAATAGTAAAGATCAACGCCCTTCTTACCCTCTTGAAGTGAGGTACATGCACGAGTGTGAAATTGGGGAAGTTGTTTCTAGTAATGGTTGTGTCGGGTTTGGATTGGATCAAAGTGCGGAGAAATTAGCTGAAAAACTAGAATAAGAGTTGTTGGGTCAGACCATAGATGCTTTGCCAGATCTTAAGATTCCAAGGAAGTCTATTATTGAAAGACAGGGATGTCAAACTCCTAATGAAGATGCAACCTTTAAGTGAACTCGAGCATGATACTCTTTGGATGATTTGTCACTTGATTAAACAGATACAATTCTTTAGGAACCAAATGTAGATGACTATTTTCAAAATGTTGATGATGAGGAAAAATACTGGAAAATTTTAGTTGCTATGATGAGAAATTCGGAGGGAAATGATAAAGTGGCACACAAATAAGGAAGATTAGAATCGTGACGATGAGGATAATGATGCAACCTTTGAGATTGAAATTGAAAAGGCATTAGAAAGTGATGACGAAACATGTTTTGGAAAGGGAAGGAAAATAAAACCCTAGGATGTTTTTCATAGGCCAGATAAGACAAAAAAAATTGTCAAAGAACAACTTCCTTCCAAACTAAAGATAGGCTTCTCGGTTTTGCAAAGACATGACTTCGTCCTTTGATTCCTTTGATAACACATTCGCAGACACGATATTGTTATGTAGAAGTCAAAATTATCATCTATGGCCAAACATCTCATGGTGGGTTTCACATTGAGAAAACAAATATTATAAATGGATTTACAACCCATTAGATCAGGAAACTACAATTTTTAATCTATGAGCATGTTCAACTCCTTATTCAAGTATTTTTTCTTTGTATTTTGGATCCTCCTTGGAAAAAAAGTGCTCAGGAGGCTCGAAGATGTTCATTGATTTTGTCGATAAAAGTAACGAACTATTTTCATGGAAGAAAACTCCAATCTAGAGTTTTTTTTCATCGTCCATATGTTCATCCCTCTGTATTAGAGAATGCCTAATTGAATTTGATGCCAGTGTTGTTAAATGCTTTTATTAAGAGAATTCATCCTCTGGAAACTTATGAAGCTCAAAACACATGTCTGAATACAAAATCCTCTCATCCAAGCAACATAGTAATTACTTCATCTCTTGTGAATAATTTGAGCTTCTCATTTTTCTATTGAGGGATTACTCCTAGAAATTGCTCTGAAAATCCTAGCACAACTGGAGGAGATTATGCTGCAAATGTTGTGGAGTCCATATGGGTTCCTATGATTCTTGGACCAATATGGTCAATACTAGATGCAACTCCAACTGACCTTTTCAAATATTTCTTCTTTGGTGTTGCGATCTAGGTGGATATTGGTGGTCGCCTGTCTATTCCACTTAGACCCCCACCATTTCTTTTCAATTTCCTTGATTGTAGTACAAATTCCTATTTTTAGTAGTTTTTGAGGACCTAAACTTTCAGAGCCATTTTGAGGGCCTAAAAGACATTTTTTAATTTTTTTTTGGGGCGGGCGGGGGGGGGGGGGGGGGAGAGAGGACCAAGAAAGTGCCTCACCAGTTTCCCATTTTTTTTCCATCCTCTTCTTGGACATCTTCGAAACGAGGTATTATGATAGTCAAACAAAAATCGTATGCCAAAGTTACGACCCCCAAAAGTTGACGTTCCAATTAACCCCAACGAGGCCCACAAGGTTTTGGTCCTTCATCCCCAAGGGTTAGGTTTTTGGATGTTTATGGTTTCCCATTATTTCTCAATGAGAAAAAGGCCATCGAGCCTCATTGTAACACATTTGAGAGGCATATAGCCACCACATCTCTTCTAAGAGATAAACTACCATTGTCAGTGCTAGTTTATTTCCATTATGCTTGTAAGAATCTTTTAGTTCTTTGAAATTAATGAAATGAAGATTTATTTCTACTACATCTCTGTGTTTATGCTTATATCTGTATTTCATTGCATTCCTTCGTAAGTCTAGATCATGTTGCAACTAGTATAATGTTATTCATGTCAAACTCAATCCCTTCTTTTGCAACTATTAGAAAAATATCATATAAATACAAGCCTTTGTGTGGATATTTATCATACCATGATTTTGTTTTTCTTAATCTAAACAATGCCTTAAACTCTTTAGTGCTTTTGTTAGTTGTACACAATTACAAGAAGTGGTATGTGGAATTTGGAGAGTACCATAACCAATGTGAATGAGATCCACTCTTTCCTCTCTAGAGGTTTACAAGCTCAGAAGTTAGCTAGGGGTGTGGATTCATCTTACACAATTGTGGTTTCATCCTCTCAACCACAACAAAAAAATAAATAGTTGTTGTAGTGATGGAGAGTGAAAAAAAGAATCTATGGCCCTTGTTCCAAAGGGAATTATAAAAGTTGTGCAAAGCTTTAATCCACTATCTAACATTCCCTTATTTCCTCATAAACCAAAACCTATAGCTACTGCCAATCAGGTACTCCTCACCAATTTTGAAGATGAGTCAGTTGCCAACTTTTCATTACCATGCATATAATTTAGTTCATTTCCATCATTTCGTATATCTTTGCCTATAAAATGTTGTATGTACGATTTTACTATTTTATTGATGCATGATTTTGGCTAAAGTAATTTTTCTAATATATGTGTACATAGATATGTATGTATATGTTTGTATGGGAATTTTCACTTATGCCTATGTGGATCTTTGAGAGAAAATCTATCTCTTTATTCTTAAGTTATGCTTCCCAATCAAAATCAGGTTTTTCAAATTGAAGGAAAAAGATTCTCTCTTGGTTTTGTTTTGGAAGTGAAGGAGACCTAGAAAGTGGTACTACTTTGAAAACCAAAGGATTTGCGATTGTTATCCTGATTTAACTATTACAAAGAACTTTATGCAAACTTACCAGGGGTAAGTTGAAAAATTACAACAGATACTATATCAACTACCCTCCCTTTTCACTTTCTTGGATATCTGCTCCCTTTTGAAAGAGATGTTTTTTTTTTCATTATTGTTACCATTTTCTTTTTCATATTTTCGTTCTTTTTCCTTCAACATCTCTGATTTTCTTCCTTTCTCACTTGTAGACTCTAAAACGTCTTGATATCTCTAAAAATGATACAAAATCATTTATTGCCAAGGATGGCATATCTGCTTGACTTTTTCTGCAATAGTTTTTTCCTATTAGAGTAATTGTCTGACGACCTAGCAAGACCTTCCATCCTAGTTGTGCTCACTTATCCTATTTACTTCCTTATCATCTTGCAGCTTGATTTCTATTGCAACAAATTCATTACATTGACAACTCCTTTTTGTGTGACAAGCATCTTAATCACCATGGATGTGACAGAGTGTAGACATGAAAATGGTGCATTGATAATCCAGAGGTCATTTCCAGTGTATGTGTTCATAGTAAAGCATGATTGTTTAAGGAAAACCTTTCTGCAAACCAGCTTGGTGTAAGTTTCACTAAGAGGATGAAACTCTCTCATGAAATTGAAATATACTGGCTAATAACATTTCTCACAGCTTTCAAATAAATTTGCACCTAAATATGGACGGAAAAGTTTGGTAGTTTTCTTGGGATTGGAATGGTTTGCAGCTCCAAAAATGCAGGATGGAAGTCTTCAAATCTGAGCCTTGTGATGTTGTGTGATGCATTTCCCTAAACGATAATCTACCTTCAAGTATCTTACCTCTTTAGGTTGATACATCCACCTAAGGCTTGTTTCCAATGGTGAGGATATAGGTCGCAAGTTTAAATTTGATTGATTCCTTGACCACCTGACTAGAATTAATGACCATGATGGAATTCATTTAACAACAACCTCCTTGTGGGGGTTCACAAACCCACTTTATTGGTAAATTTCCACATCATGTAAGAGGCTTCGAATCCTAATGGGTGATATATTTGTGCCTTATTTTCAATGACTCAACTCACCTCATGTGGCCAAAATTACAGTATTATTAAAACAATAGGTTGACTACATTTTGAAGAGTTGCACTATTTATTTTTCCATTGCCATTATTTTGGGACATTTATGCCAGTATAACTTTCCTCTTAAATTTACCCACCTCTACATTGTTTATAAGGGATTTGGAAACTCAAATTTCACTTCTATTTCATTGTCCATGTATTTCGCTTCGTTATTTCCTTCCAAATTCCACTGCTCCTCCTATCGGCATTCCTTTGCACCTTTCAGTGCAATTGCTAGTATTTAATATTTTAAAATATTCCCCTAGTCTCATTATTGTTGGAGTTTCGATTACTTGCAACATCCTTTATAATCCTAAATGTCATTAAATACCAATGACTTTCCCATCAAACCTCTCTAAGAATCTTCTTCAGCACAATACACACAAAAATGGGCTTCATAATTCAATATGGTAATACTTATGTGCATATACTAATTGCGTTCAATGTGCTATTGTATCATTTACATGGAACTCTAAGTTCATCTAACATATCTTGGAATTTTGTCTTCAAGGTTTCTGCGATCTTCAAAATTGTGTAGATCATCTTCCAGAATCATCACATTAGTTTTCTTTTGAATGAAGTTTCGAACCAACAACGGTGGTTCATCTTTAGGATGTGAAAGAATAATGAAAACAGATCTTTTTTATTTTAATAAATAGATATGAGATGTTTTGCCGACATATAATTGAATCATAAATTATTATATTATTATTCTAATTATCTTTTGTTATTTTATTATTTCAATTGTTTTAATTAAATTTTATTGCTTTAATTATATTATATTAAATTTGTTATTAAATTATTATTTTATTAGGGCTATGGTTATTTTATATCCTATTTATTCTAATTATGTCTTGTTTTCTATTAATTAAATTAGTGTATCCATATGTATTGTTGATAATACATTTTAATAGTATATGTTATGAAATATATTATCGTAATGTTACATTAAATTAATATATACTAGCATTTGCACCAGACGTTGCAAAGAAAATGCCGTAAGGCAATAGATAACATATAACACTATGTAAAGCAATCGATAACATATAACACTAATTAACGCTTCTTTACCCCACCACCTCCGAGTTGGCACCCGCTGTGCTGGCAACAAACACCCGCGCAATTTCAAACGATCCCTCGCGCCAAACATTCATTTGCTCCATTCGCACAACCGAAACAGGTCCTCTCGAGCATTCATTTCTCCTGTTCACGGTGCTTGCTCACCTCGTAGGTCCGCTCACGGTGCTGAATCCCGGCACGTTGTGCCCTAGGCGTAAGGTAAATTATACTCTGTGAACAATGACATCCACCATTTTGGCGGGTGCTCGGAAGGCCCATGCATACGAATCCCACCCCGTGCTGCTATAAATTGTCTGCATTGGCATCTCCCAGCGTCTGGCGAAATAGATACATTCAAGGTCTCCATTTGGGCGTAGGTTCGAGCGACGCTGAAGGTGTTTTCCCATTGCATCGTAATCAGTTACCAGATTTATAACGAACCACTTAGCCATTCAGACATCTTCAATCGTTTTTAGGACGTGGTTTAATGGTTAATAGTTAAGTAAGGAGGTCTAATCCCAAACAAAATTATATATATCTGAAAA
>APFE030948714.1:0-10026 GCA_000404065.3 Pinus taeda | reverse complement strand
CCCAGGAGTTGGAAAAGCATGCATGCAAAGAGGGCTCAAATTTCAGCATGGGTCTCTACTTCTTTTGAGAAGTTTTTGCAGAAAGTTTCCCAAGAGTTTGGAATGAGCATTTGCAGTACATTCAACATGCTACAACCGGTAAAAGCCTTCTCATTTGGGAGGCAGCTCTTCTTCTGTAGTGGAGGTGCCATGGATGGGCATCATGACAGTTGGCAAGCCCACATGTTCAGAGGAATATTTCAGCTCATATATCAGCAAGTATCATTGCTGGTTTCTGCAATTTTAGATTTGTCTGGCAAAAGAACTTGGTCCAGATTCGACGAGTACTTGGTTTATGCAACGAAAAGTTGCCATGACGACAGTTGGCAAGGCAGGACATTTTGGCATCAGTATGCTCTTTTGGCTGAACGGAAGAGGATATTTATGTTCCTCAAGTGTTGTGCAGTTCAGTTCAGATATTCAGTAAGCTTTTGGGGACCAAAAGCCTTCTCATTTGGGAGGTGTGATCAGGAGCTCAGGACCAAGTGTTGTAAAATGGTAAAAAATGAAAGTGCTCAGAACTGGTTTGAACCTAAACGACTGGATAGAGATCGCCCTCCTAATTCTGGCGCTGCAAACGGTTCGAAAAACGGTCTCCGTATGCAGAAGTTATGCCAAAAACAAAATCGCCTAATGACTCTTAATTTTTGAATTTTTTCAAAAAATTTAAAAAACGAATTATTCCACAGAATATTCCTTGGAATATTCCAGGGAATATTTTTGTTGAACAGCGAATGGCAAGTTGCCATGTGGCAAGCCCAGAGGCCACCATGTAGCATGGGTGACATCATGATGATGTCAGTAGGGTTTTTGGGCATACGTTAAAATTTTGGTTGAATTGTGGTTTGAACCCACGACCACCTATGGGAAAATGCAGCGCTTTACCATTCCACCACATGGGCGAGTCATGTTATGAATGCAGCGGAAACATGTTATGAAGTTTAAACTTCATTTGGGCGAGGCTATAAACCATAACTGTTTTGACACGAAATCCAATGCAAACCTCCCACGCGCCTTAATTTCCGGTCACATGGCGGAGTTAAACTGCAGTTAGCCGGCGGTTATGGCGGATTTGGCAGTTCTGTTGGTGGTGGCACCAAATTTGGCGGCCGCCCCATATTTGGTGGGCCTATCTGGCAGTAACTAAAGTTAACTAGAGTTTTTCAAGGACCAGCTGGCAGTTGGGAGTAAATGGCCATAACTTTGGCTAGGAAAGTCCGTTTTGGACGAATTTTTTTTTTATTTTGGGTCTCTTCAACCATTCGTAGTTGTTTTATCTTCGTGGAAGTTCTAGGAGCCACTAGGGCCAAATTAGTTTGGGAGCTGCCTTGGGAATTGTGCATCCATTGAATGTGGAACGAAGGTCATTCCTAAAGGTTTTCAGCATTTTGAATCCATTTCTATAGATTTTTTTTCCCATTGAGGCATTCTTCTCACTGTTTAGCTTCAAGGAAGCTTTCAGGGCCACCAGGGCCATTTTAGTGCTTGAGCTGTTTGGGGGCTATGTTCATCCATTTTTGGTGATTCAAAAGCCTATGTCTACTATTTTCGACCTTCTGAGTCTAATGGTAGAGGTTTAAAAACCAATTGAGGTCATCTTCACCTCAAAATTCTCCATGCAAGCTTAAAGAGCCATCAGGGCCAATTGGGGAAAGTACTGTATAAGGTATAATTTCACTGTTTAGTGCTTGGGAAAGAGAATGTTTAGCTAATTCATATCTTCTGATTCTGTATTTACAGTCAGATATGTCTTTCGAGACACTCATGTTCTTGTATTAGCCTTTGTAGCATTTTTAATACAAGAGGACAAGCCTAGTTGGAGAGGCTTGGTCCAACAGATGTAGCCCAGAAGGGGTGAACTGCTTTATCATTTTGATGTCTTTATTTGTTGAAGATGATATACTAAACAAAACTGATATAAAGTGTTAAACAACAAATATACATAACTTGCATACACACATAATCACCTATTCAACTGCACAAAGTTATTTGTCTTATTCCGCAAGACATCAAACTTCAAGTATGTGTATGTCAAAGACTTCTAAAGTGTTTACTTTATTATTTCTTTAGGCATAGCCTGTAGAGGGCCAGGTAGCCTCTGGAACTCATCCTCTCTTTAGAGGTGACATGTTCAGTGAATGCCCCTACAGTCTATCTCTGTATAAGAAATAAGAAGTTTTCACCTTTTTAGAGGTCAATTGGAGTGTATAACTCACATTTGAAATTATGGGAAATGGATACCTTGCACCCTTAAACAAGTACAGTCCATTTTCAGATCAGTCATCTCAAGAGAGCATTGTATGGGCTGAAGTAAGCACCTCGTGCTTGGTACACTAGGATAGACAACTAATTCACTGGGTTGGGCTTCACGAAGAGTGAAGAGGATGCAAACCTGTACCACATAGTGGTGGAAGGTAAACTATTGATCATTGTAATTTATGTTGATGATCTCATATTGACAAGTGATGATCAACTGATCAAATATTGCAAGGAGGACCTTGCAAGAGAGTTTGAGATGAAGGAATTGGGGATCATGCATTAATTTATAGGCATGGAAGTATGGCAGGGTGATGGGGAGTTTTTTGTGTCTCAAGGCGAGTATGCCAACGAGATACTCAGTAAGCTCCACATGAAGAGATGCAAGCCTATGGAAACTCCTCTAGCTAGTAACTGGAGGAAGGAGGATGATACTTCGCGAGAGGTAGTGGAAGCTACTATTTAAAGGAAGCTTGTGGGTTTAATCCTGTACTTGGTGAACACACTACCGAATTTATGCTATGCAGTTAAGAAGATTAGTCAAGCGATGGTTAAGATTACCAAGATGTATTCGAAGGTAAAAAATCATGTATTGAGATACCTTAAGGGCACTACCCAATACTAATTATGGTACAGATGGATAGAGGCAATGAAGCTTCAAGGCTTCACCGATGCAGATTGGGCATGGAGCCCATCCAATAGGGAGAGCACATAAGGAGGTATCTTTAGTATTGGGTCAGCTACAGTTTCTTGGTATAGTAGGAAACAAAGATCGATTGCACTCAGTTCGGCAGAGGCAGAGTACATGGTTGTAAGTCAGTAGCATGTGAGGCCATCTAAATGAGGAAGATCATGGTTGGTTTGTTTGGTCAGCAAATGGATCTGACAGTGATTTACTTCAATAATAAGAGTTGTATCAAACTCTCTAAAAATCCAATTTTTCATGATAGGTCCAGCACATTGATATCCAATATCATCATCTCAGAGATTGTGTATTGAGGCAGCTCATGTTATTAGAGTACATTCCCACGGAGGAGCAAGATGCTGACATTTTGACAAAGGCATTGTCAAGACGTAAATTCGAGTTTCACAGAGACAAGATCGAGGTAGCTTATAATCCCTTTTTTATTGAGAGGGAGGGTTGAGAAATGGGAACAAAAAATTCTAATTTAATTTCTCCTTTAATTAAACTGAGAATTAGAATCGCTCATAGAAACTTGTAAATAGTTAATTAAGTTTAATTAACTTAATTATCTTAGGAATTTTGAGTTGGGAGTCTTTCTATAGTAATGTATATGTTCTCCCTGATTTTTAGGGGTCCAATATGAGTTTAAATTGAGTTGTAATTAGATAATTCAATTTACTGAATTATGGCCAGTTAAATTAATTCTAACTATTTGTGGAACTAATAGAGGGATAACAGTCAGTTGATGCACTGGTTCATCCACAAGTGTTACTCCAATTAACTAAATATTCCCTCATGAGAAACTCATGTATGTCAGTTCATAGAAAGACCCAGTTGATACTAGAGTGCAGGGACATTGTACTATTAGTTGTATGATTCACTGAGTTGTAAATATCATCTATTCAATTAGAGAAGGACCTATGTTTGGATTGCGTAGTTTTGGAAGCATGAATTCCCTTTAAATATGGGCTATTCATCCTAGGAATTGTGCAAGGAAATAGGGGCTTGGCAGGAAGTGTAAATTAGATAAGTGTTGGCTAATAGCAGGCTTGTGAGGTAGAGAGTTGAGCATACTTGTGCAAAATGGTTCTTGTGAGAACAAGATTTGTATCTTCACTCATATTTCTAATTAATGCAATAAAGATAGGTGGGGTTTTGAGTTGTGGCTTTCCCTAGGAAAACTTATTGTGTTATGTTCCATTGATTTGTCTTCTTCTTGTTCATATTTTTTTCATCAATCTATTGGCTTCCATTCGATGAAAGTACAAGTAGATTCTTGTCCTGTGCTTTAGTAAATTTCATGAGCTTGTGATTCTACATGACATCTATAGTACCCCTTTTATGTCTTTAGGGATGGGAAAACTAAGGCTCATATTTATTTAATATGGCCTTGATGTCTTCCCAAGTATCCTTGTTTACTCACTCTTGTATCATAGGATTTGAATCATGCTTATGATTTTATCAATATTTATCCTTCCTCAACCCATAGATAATGTTATGTAGATCATATCTCCAAGATTTGGCTTTCAAGAAATTGAAACTTTCCAGCATCTTTTCCATGGTTTCTAGAGCATTTCTTGAGTTTACACAAAAATGTCCCTCATTGTGTGGGAGATGGAATGTGACTGTTGCTTTCCTCGAGATGAAGTGCACCCAACCACTGGTCAATCTATGTTGGATATATTCCAATGAAAATATGGGATGTGTGAGTAATATAGGAAGTTGATATGGTTGTTCTTTGAAACCATATATTTTGATGACTCTATACTCTTTGAAAAGGTACTAGTCACCAACACAGGTGTCAGGGGTAAGCCGCAATGCTTCCTGAGGAAAGGAGGTACTCTAGGCATACGTTGGCCATGCCAAAGGGTATACATGATTGGCATGAATGAAGAGATGTACTCAAATAGGCCTTGATTACCTTCTATTTTAGGGACCATGGGTAGCCATTCATAGGTTGGTAACATGGCTTTGTGCTGATCAACTATCTTGGAATTAAGATACTCTAGGTAATGATACTGCTAAAGAATAAACAAATGGAATATGTATGTTTGGTATCAGAAGGCTTTTGTCTCCTCAACCTATATCATTTTGGAATGAATTTCACCTAAGAAAAAATGAGGTAAATCGAATTAGGTACATGCTTTAGTAGACAGATGATACGTGGATGTAAAGAGACCCAAGAAAACTTTAGTTACAAATATCAATATGAAGACCTATGACTTGGGCTATCATTGAGAAATTTTCTACTATCATGTACTCAAAAATAAAAATGTGATAAGGGAGTTGACCTAAGGGTGCCATTCCTTTTAGGCAGCAACTATTGATTCTTTGTTGTTGCATATCTGGTGCAAAACTAGTCCATATTTCTATGATCCCTTCTTTATTTAACATTTGTAGCTCAGTTTTGTCAGGAAATGTCAACATAGGTGCAATGGCTTATGGGGTCACCTTAATTATCTCATTGTCATCTTGGAGTGATGTGATTATCCTTTTGTCTGGAAAGTATCTTTTGACACACCAATATACTATTTATAGGGAATTAAAAACTTATGGAAGGATAAATAGACTAAAATAGATGCTTACATGTTGTTATCATCCTTTAACACATCACTTGTGTTCAGTGCCAACTGGATATAACCACTCATGTCTTGTGTGGTTAATAGAGGATGTTGAACATTTGCAAGCACATCTAAGGTATAAGGTTCCTTGCATTTCCCCTTAACTTGGACATCAGTAAAAAAATTGGTTGAAGATGTGGTCATTGACAAAGTATGGAGTTTAGATGTGGGTTGAATGGATAAAAGGGAGTGATGAGGTCAAATATGAGACCCTCAAGTGATTCAGGGAGTGAGTAAAGGCATGCCACGTGGCAACAAGAGATTGGTCGGCAATTGGAGGGAGTAGTTTTAAAAATTTATTGGTTTTGGAGAAATTGGTGCATGAGAGGAGTAGGGATAAGAGTTTTGTGAGTAAATTTGAGCTCAAATTTAAGACATTTTAGTAGAAATTTGAATTAAGGCCACCTACAGTAAACGAATTCGACCTCATCTTGGGGATTTAGCTGATAAAATCAAGACTTTTCTTGGTTGAAAATGTTTTAGAGGAGCATGAAGTTTTGGGTTTTAAATCCTAAATTCCAAAATATTTCACCCACGTATTGACTTGCAAAGGTTTAAATCTTGCTAGGAAAAGGAATGGTGGCTGAAATACTCTGATTCAAGTCTAGAAATCATGGAATTAAGTTAGGTCTCCCAAGAGGTTGTGCAGGTGGAATAGTAAAGCATGATAAGCTGGATTATGAATATTTAAACTCTTTGGCCCTCATTTTATAAGAAAAATTGGCTATGACACATGGCAGGCTTTGATTGAATGAAGGATTGGGTAATGTGGGAAACCTATGTGGATGGTTGACTATGCATGACAATTGAGCGAATGCGACAAGGAAATGATATTCATGGCATTCTAACATGGGAGGTCTACATGGAGGGCCATGTAGTATCCTTTTCCACCATCAAACTTCTATTTTTTGAAAACCTTGGGGGTATGTGGAGTGTGTTAGACTCCGTCTCATCTCAGAGATTGATTCTTCTTCAAAACCCTGTTTTGAAGAAGAAATCATTAATGTGTTGTTTCAGATTATGTAATTTATCTCCAGCTATTCAACTGGCAGCGACTTCAAGCTCCTACCTCTGCTAAAGTAAACAAAACATCATCAGCAATCATGTCCATTTATTTGATCTGGTCTGACTTTTGGCATCAAGAATGGACGTAACATGCATTCATCTAGATGGTAATGCTGATGCTACCTATACATTACAGGAAAGTTCTCAGCCTTGTCGTGTTGGAATTTTATCTCTGTTCTCAATTCATGACAAAACACACCTCAAGTTTCTTCAAAAGATTAAAACTTCAGGAATTTTTGATATCAAATGGAGACCAAGGAAAGGGAACATGCAGCCTCATCTTCTACAAGCTGATTCACATGGTAAAGAACAACTTATTGTCTAGAAACTTCAGGGATGATGTCTGAAGATGAAGTTCAGGTGACTGACAATGTTAAGATAAAGGAACTTGTGAGTGAGAATGTTAGTTGCTTTTTAATGTGCCTTACTGTGGATTGGGACCAGTCTGATGCTCGCCTTTCTTCAAATATTGCAACTTCAGGGATGATGTCTGAAGATGAAGTTCAGGTGACTGACAATGTTAAGATAAAGGAACTTGTGAGTGAGAATGTTAGTTGCTTTTTAATGTGCCTTACTGTGGATTGGGACCAGTGTGATGCTAGCCTTTCTTCAAATATTGCAGTAGGCCTTTCAGATGGTTTAGTTTCAGTTGTCAGTTTGAGCGAAGCTCAGATGCAAATAGAACACACTTGGAAAGCTCACATGTTTGAAGTCTGGACCGTTGCTTATGACTCCCAGCAGCATGATATCTTGTATAGTGGTGCTGATGATTGCAATTTATTCCTGTCAGTAAATTGATGTGGCATTTTGTGATGTTTAAGGAGAAACTTCATTACATAAATCAGTTTGTTGATGGGCCAATACAGGACCGTACAGAAGCTACAATAAGTAATGTGGAAATCAAATCTCTAGTTGTAACCTGGATTGCTGCAGCTGGTCCAGACGGTGGTTCCTAATCACCAACTACACCTGCAGAGCAGCAAGACCTTAAAAAATTGACACTTTTGTCTTACTCATGCTAATTGGCAACTTGGTGACTGGTGTTTGCTTCCCGCCTATGCAAAAATTTCCACATCAGTACCTATTAAGATGGAAGACTTTGCATCAGATAGAGAGGAAATGGAATTAAGTTGAGACGGGGTTTCGCTCCTTCTGGCTCACCACAACCTACACAGGATGAATTACGCCAACGCAAGGAGGAAGAAATGGATGACTACTGTTGACAGGTGCCGGTACGACACTTAGTATTCATGGTTCATGGTATTGGTCAAAGGCTAGAGAAAGCAAATCTGGTAGATGATGTTGCTACTTTCCGACAGATAGTAGCAGGCCTTGCTGAGGAACATTTGACAACATACCAGCGCAATACACAACGAGTTCTCTTCATTCCATGTCAGTGGAGAAGAAGTTTGAAGTTAGGAGGTGAGGCAGCAGTTGAAAGGATTACATTGGAGGGCGTAAGAGCATTACGTACTATGTTGAGTGCCACTGTTCATGATTTTCTATTGTGGGCCTTCATTTTATTCATGGGAAACCAGTGAGGGAGTTAGTGGTGATTTCACTCTAAATCTCAATTCCTTACCATCAAAGAATTTTGGGGGAGATACTGTTTGCAATGCTCAGGCAGAAAATAAACTGAATCTTGGTACATTCAAATCAGGTTCTGTGAAAGATAGTACAGTAACGAGAGTTGAATCTGTTAAACATTACACCCCATATGTCAGATACACAAAACTTGAGTTCAAGGTTGACACATTCTTTGCGTTTGGCTCTCCACTAGGTGTATTTCTATCTCTGCGCAATGTTCGCATTGGAGCAGGCAATGGGAAAGATTATTGGCAAGATGAAAGTATAACAGAGGAAATGCCAGATTGTCAACAAATGTTGAATATATTCCATCCTTATGATCCAGTTGCATACAGGCTAGAGCCATTAATATGCAAGGAAGATGTTCGTAAACGACCTGTATTTATCCCTTACCATAAGGGGGGAAAAGATTGCATATTGGGATTCAGGAATTCAGTGAAGATATGTCAGCTCGTACTAAAGCCTTCATGAAACGTCTAAACTCTGCAAGGGGTCGCATTGTTAATGCATTTGTGTCAAAGGAGGTTACAAGAATGAAGACAAGGAAGATCAACCGTTTGCATATGAATTACAGATACATGAACGTGGCAGTGGTTGCAATATTTAAGGCAGAAAATCTGGACCGAGACCATTAATAGCATTGCAGTGACATGGTAGTGCTCATCATCCGGATTCGCTTGAGGAAGAAGACGCTGAAGAGGCATTCAACATCATGATTTGGCTAAATAAATACTTAACTCAAAACAGAATTTTCCCATTTATTTTTAGATTGTATTTTTAATACGTGAATTGTTTTTTGACCCCAAGCTCAACTGTATCATCGCGTTTTAAAAACATCTTTCACAGCAGAAGACGGGTCAATGCGCCTACTTCTATCCTCAGTCCCGATTCAAAAGGGCCAGTGCTCCATATGTCAAGTCAGCAGAGGATTTCAAAAGAAACGCATTTGCCTATTTTAATCCGTAGCCCTGATTCTATGAGATCTTAGCACCAGATTTTCTCTTAATGAGCCAATTGTCAAAAGTGTCAGAAAAACGTTGTACCATGTAGAGAATAGATGTAACTTTTTATTTATTTTTGATGATGTTAGTTAAACAGCGCCCCTGTTTTGGGCAGCAGTTTTATTTATTGTATTAAAAATGTCATTGGAGAGAGGAGAGTTTTCTGAGTGCTGGGAGCTGCTGGAGCGTAGCAGAGCTTTCTTGTACAGTCTTTGACAGAGAATTTAATGGAATTTCACAGCTCTGTTTGCTGAGATTCATGTGGTATGTTGATTTAGCATAGGTTTTTCCTTTGTCTCATATGTAAACTGTTAAACTGTTATGTTTCAGTCACCGCATTATCATATCTAATCGAGCAAATGAAGTGATTAGGTAGGAATTCATAGTATTGTATGCTCCTCCTATAAATTTGCTCACATTCAATGTTTTCTTCTGTTTAAGGAGGATTCAGAGTTATTGTCTGCCCTCCTTAGCTCCTCACCAGTCTTTCCATCCCATTGAAATCCAGATTTAATGCTAAATTTCATGCCTACCTTGCCTCCGTTAATAATCTGTGTTGTTCATTATATGTTTCTGTTTCAAACTGTGATCTTGCCCATTCAGCCCAGAAAAACCCCATTATTTAAATTAAAAACCCCAAATCAACCTTCAAATCAATTTACTAGCCTAATATCTTTGATCCTAATTGGTCAACTCATCCTATTGACAAAATCCATCGAGTTTTGACCCGAGAGAGCCTTCTCATACCTCGTAGGGCTAGCTACGAGGTGAA
>APFE030948713.1:0-12113 GCA_000404065.3 Pinus taeda | reverse complement strand
GCTAGAAGGAGGGCCATCCGACTATGAATTACATATAAACATAAATATGAATAGGAAAACATTCATAAGAGTTAAAACCCCTCAACAACCTGTACACCTTCTAGATCTCATTCAAAATCTCAAGATCAGAAATATGAGGTTGTAGGAACATCTCCCTCATATCCTAAAGTGGTAATACAATCACCTCCTCTGGATTACAATCCCAAGTCTCTTGAATTTCACTCTTTGATACAGAAATTGGAACATATTTCCATTTTTGCCAAGAAACCAGAGAGGCCCGAAGCTTCTGAAGAAAGTGTTACTTCCTTATTACAAGAAATTGGTGTGTTAACTAGATTTCAAAGTGAAAGGCTTGGAGTAACTCCTTTTGAGTTTCCCATTCCTCCTAGACATAAGAAAGTTATCACATAAAGATCTAAATAAGATACCAGAGAGATCACATCACCCTTCCATCCATTCACTTCTGCATTCACTTTTACTCAATCCACCTCTTCTCAACAATCCACTTCTTCAACTAGTAATGCTACTAGTAGTACTAACCCAATAGTAAGTTCTTCACCATTGATACCTACTTCTAGACTGGCCTTTCCATCTTCCCAGTCTTCGACTCAAGTTATGGCAAATCAACCCGCTCAACCTTGGACAAATCCTGGTGCTATTCTGGTTGGTAATCCAAATTCTCTCCTAGCAAACCCAAAAAATGGTTGCCTAAGTACAATCCTAATGATGGTATTCTTGTTGAAGAACATCTAAATAACTTTATGCTAGCCATTAATTTTAATGGAGTTTCACATGAAGATATTGTAATCAGACTGTTTCCTTATACTTTCCAAGGATCTGCTGGATCTTGGTATTTTCCCTTTCCAGTAGGCTCAATAAGGGACTGGGATACTTTTGAAGAAGTATTTCCTGCAAAATTTGGTGATGACAGGACCATAGCATCCTTAATCAATGATCTTTCAAACTTAAACACAAATTCAGATGAAAGGATCAAAGACTTCAATTCCATATTTAACAAGTTACTAAACAAAAGTCCAGCTGCCTTAAAACTTGTAGTCGATGTACAAATAGAATGGTACATATCCTCCCTCTTCTAATATGTAATTTTCATAGAGAGAGCCAATAAGGCTACCCTTGTAGAAAACATGAAGGAAGCTCTATTTGTATAGAGAAGAATCATTGCTTTAGAAAAGAAGTCACAAATAGATGAAAGGAAATAAAAGAAAGTAACATTCAAAGATGATTCAAAAAAGAAAACCCCAAAGGACCCTTTCGACCTTGAAGGCCTTTAGGGAGTGTTAAAGACCATGTCCAATAAAACGGTCGAAATCAAGAAACAAGTTGTGGAATCATCTTCTCCCAAGAAACCTTTTTACACATTTAAAAGAAATCCTTCTTCTACATCTCAACCTCCAAATACTATTTCTAATGCTGATTTTGATTCAGAAACAAAATAAGACTCCCCAACCAAAGAGGAAGCTTAAATTGAAGAAGAATTCGAGTTAAACGGAATGTGGGAATTCATTCTTCCAACTGAAGAGGAAGCACAAGTTATGCCAGTGACAACAAGAAGTAAAAACTCTCCTGATATGTCTACAACAATTCAAAAACAAAAAATTGTTGCTCATGTAAAGGATAAAATAGTAAGTAAGAAATCAAAGACTACTCAAAATGATTATGTTCCACTAGATCCTCCAACTTCTTCCAAAATATTAGTGATCTTAGATATGGTTGAATATAACATAGTTGAATATATGAAAAAGAACAGGGCGAATATTTCATTACATAAGCTGACTAAACTCAAACGACAACAAAAAATTCTACTCAGAGAGTTAAAAGAAGTTCCTGTAGCTCCTCTGCAATCCGCCATGGTACTTATGATATGGGAAAACCTCCTTCATCTTCAAACAAAGTAAATCCATCAGATTTAGTTTTGATAGGTGATAGGTCTATCTCTCATACACCTCTGTTTCTTCTTACTTATGATATTTTCAATAAAAATGTCCATAATTGTCTTGTTGATTGAGGAGCCTCTTCAAATATTATGCCAAGAACTGTTTGCAACAAATTGAATATTATGCCTCAAAAATCCACTGTACACATATTTAAAATGGACATAACTAAAGTCGAGGTACTTGGAGAGATAGCATCAGTATCAATCAGGCTTTCCTCTAATCTAAAAGTTTCGTAGATAATCGATATTCTAGTGGTTGATATGCCTGAATTTTAGGGTTTAATCCTAGGTAGAGATTGGTCTGAAAAGGTGCATGGATAATTTGCAACTGATTTGTCTCACATGTGGTTGCCACACAATGGTAAACCAAACCAAATCAGAGTAGACCGTGAAAAATTCATGAAGTACATAGTCACTGATCTCGAGGGAAGCAATGAACCTCTATCTTTCACTAATAACGTTATTGGAAACTACTTGGCTTAGTCATTCTTGGGATCCTTTAATGCTCAAAGATATCCCTTTCCAGATAATGTTGTAATATCTCAAATAGAAAAAATTTCATAAACAAATGCTTCCAATTGTGTAGATATAGTTGATAAAGTTGCAAATAATTCACTATTTTTGACCCTTTATTTTGATAGTTCCAAGTTTGAAGATGGTGCAGGTGTAGGATGCATCTTAATCAACCTCAAAGGAGAGAAAACCATGTTAGCCTGCAGGCTAGAATTTCAATGTACTAACAATACCACAGAATATGAAGCTTTGATTCAAGGGTTTTACAAAGCCATTGGCCTTAACGTGAAGTATTTGCAAGTATATAGAGATTCAGAAATAGTTATTAAATAGGTAAGAAACACAATCCATTGTGTGTTTGGGAATATCAAACATTATCAATCTTTATCCCAAAATATTACTTCTTATTTCACTGCTTTTAACATTTCTATAGTCTCGAGATTACAAATTACAAGTGTTGACTTACTTGCCAATGTAGCATCCAGACTTATACCTTTAGAAGAATTTAGTCCAGATATATTTTCAGTAGAGTTAGTTTTTAGACCATCCATTTATGATAATGTAACAAATTGGAGAGTGTTTAATAATGATGTTGATATAATCGATTTCCTTACATCAGAAGGATATTATGAGGAACAAATCATAGATGAACACGAGCACGACTTTCAAATCAACCATAAACAAGATCAAAAGCCCATTCCGAAATATGTAGTCAAAATGGAACATCTCTATGATTTGAAAGACAGATTTAAGAACATTACCAACTCCAAGACTCAGTGTTCTACTCTGATATTTGAAGTGGTCAACCTAGGTACAACTGGAAAACCCCAAAATATCAACCTAGGTCTTGGTTTATCATCCAAATAAATGATATCATTCATCAAAGTGTTGAAAACATATAAGAGTGTATTTGCTTGGGATTATTTAGATCTCAAGACCTATGATTCCACTATAATTCAACATATTATGCCAATTACTTCTCATGAGAAACTAGTTCAATGGAAGTTGAGAAATATTCATCCAAATCTTGAAAGTCAAATCAAATTTGAGTTGAACAAACTTCTTAAAGAAAAGATAATCTTTCCTATTAGACAATCAAAATGGGTATCAAATATGTTTCTAGTCAAGAAAAAGAATGGCAATATTAGGATTTGTATTGATTTTAGAAACCTGAATAGAGCTTGTCAAAAGGATAATTTTCCTTTGCCTACCATGGAAAAAATATCGCAATCAGTTGCGGTCTTGAGATAATGCCTTTTCTAGATGGATTTTCGGGATACAATCAGATCCTTGTAAATCCAGATGACAGGTTAAAGACGACCTTCAGGACCAAGTGTAGAACATATGCTTATCAAAAGATTCCTTTTGGACTTATCAATGCGGGTGCTACATTACAACACACCATGGATATTGCTTTTGAAGGTCTAATTAATAAATCCGTTGTTATTTACATACATGACATTACAGTCTACTCTAGGGATAGAAACAATCATTTGAATGACCTAAAGCATATCTTTGAAAGATGCAGTAAATATGGCATTTCTTTGAATCCCAAAAATTCATACTTTTCTTTAGTAGAAGGCAAGATGCTTGGGTTCATAGTGTCCAAGAAAGGGATTTATATTGACCTTGATAGAATCTAAGAAATTGAGAAGATTCCTCTCCCACATAACAAAAAGACCATGCAATCATGCTTAGTCTAGATCAATTTTGTAAAAATATTTGTTCGAGATTTCTCACAGATTGTTTTACCCCTCTAATCAATGATATGAAAAAATGCAGTCTTCAAATGGCATAAAAATGAAAGAGAGTCATTTGAGTTAATAAAAAAGGCCATCGTCAATGCTCCTTCTTTAACCACTCCAAACTTTCTTAAAACTTTTGTGTTGTACACTTTTTCATCTGATACATCATATGTGGTAGTTTTAACACAACTAAACGATCAAAACATAGAAGCACCTATCTCTTTTTTTAGTTCAAATTTACAAGGTGCCGAGTTAAACTACTTAGCTGTTGAGAAACAAGATTTTGCTATTTTTAAAACCTTGAAACATTTCAGAACTTTTCTCCTCAAAACTCATACAAAGATAATAGTACCTTACCCTGTAGTGAGGTGACTTTTGATTCAAATAGAAGTTGCGAGGGGGGGTGCGGCGGCGGGGGAGAAGAGCCAATTGGGTCACTGCACTTCAAGAATACGATGTAGAAATCTGGTCAGCTAAAGTTGTTAGCGACCAAGGCTTTTGAAGGATGTTAGTTGGAGCTTCCCATTTATCGACAGAAGAAGACCAAGTTAATGAAGTGCAAATATTAGAGGAAAGCCTCAATGATGGACAATCACAATATGTTGATTTAAAGTTTTATTTGAAGAAGGGATGTGCTCCTATGCATCTCTACAAAACAAAACATGCTTTAAGGTTAAAATCAAATCAGTATCAATTGGTTAATGATGTATTCTTTAGGAAAAAATATGATTCAATCCTATTAATATGCCTTGAGAAACCTGAAGCTGAAAAGGTTATGCAGGAGTTACATGATGGACCAGCCAGAGGTCATTTCAGAAGAAACACCACGGCTCATAAAATCCTAAATGCAGGTTATTATTGGCCAACATTGTTCAAGGATGCACATGACTATGCAAGAAAATCCAAAATTTGTCAGATTGTAGCTAGAAGAGAAAACAAACCAGCATTCCCTTTGTAGCCAGTCAATATCCAACAAGCATTTGAACAATGGGGATTAGATATAATTGGTGAGATTGTTCCTAACTCTTCCAAGTAGCACAAATGCATCCTTACAACTATTGATTATTTCACAAAATGGGTAGAGGCTATCCCACTAAAGGTAGCTAACACATAAAGTATGACAGATTGTATTGATCAGTACATAATTACCAGGTTTGGCCTCCCCATAGCATTAATGTTTAATAATGCATCTTATTTTTCTGGAAATACTATGGTAGAATTTGCATTGAAAAGAGCTTTCAAATTGAAGTATTCATCCAACTATTATCCATAAGGTAACGGATTAGTTGAATCAACAAACAAAAACCTTATAAGAATCATCAAGAGGACTATTAATCAAAATCATAGGAATTGGCATAAAGCATTGACATTTTCTCTTTGTGTAGATAAAATAACACAAAATACCTCAATCGATTCTTATCCTTTGGATTTAGCTGATGGGAAAGAAGCATATCTCCCCACAAACATAGCAATCCCATCTCTTGCCCTAGTGTAGTTTATCAAGGAAAATCCTTCCTCTTCTCTTCAAGCAAGACAATTTCATATCCTTAAACTCGAAGAAGAAAGAGAAAAGAATGAAGCTACCCATTCCCATCATGAACAGTTAGTCAAGGCCTCTTTTGATACAACCTTTGCTAGTCATAAAACTTTCAAAGTAGGTGATCTAGTTTTGAAATGGGACAAAGAACATCACGAAAAAGGTACGCATAGAAAGTTCCAAAGAATGTGGCTAGGACCATTCCAAATCATTGAGAAAATTGGTCAATCAACATTTCTATTGCAAGACTTGTAAGGAAAATGGATTCCTTGCCCGTTAATGGGCAAATTCTGAAAAAATGATTTTCCTAGAAGACAACATCTTCTATTTTTGTATCATATTTTCTTTAAAATTCTTAGCAAAATAAACTTTAATATAGTATTTACTTTTGGCTTCTCAAAAATAAAATCTCTGATAATATTTTGATTTTTCACTTCTATAAGTAGGAAAAGTTAAAGAAATAATTAGAGCATTTGAGTTTCAAAATGAACCTTATTTGTTTGAAAAAGCTTGACCGTTCTAAAAACATTTGTTCAATGAGCAAGCTCTTATCTTTATAAAGTATAGATGTCTTGTTATCAGTTAAGAAAAGAACCCTTAACCCAATAAGGACTTTCTACAGATGAGTATATCAAAACTCTATCATTATCATCCAAAACTCTTTAAAAGGGCCAGTGATTCACCCCATCGGATAAAATTTTCTTTTTTTTCACAATGTAATTGTAAGGTATACAGAACTTAAAAGATAATAAGTCTCATTACAAGCTTGATTACCATGATCATAGCGGAATAACTAAACTGATATTACCAAAACTACATATCAGAATAGGGTAATAGACAATTATCTAATCAATCAAAGGATAGGGGTCTCATCAAGAACCAGCTTGTTCAATTTAGTTACAACTAGTGAATGGTATTGTCATTATTAGGTTACAAAGCCTAGACAATGTCTTTTAAATTTCAAAAGAAAATTACATGAAAATAAAAGGAAGGTCTTAAGGAAAAAGAAAAATCAAATGAATATCAATTTGAATTTTGAAAATTACCTTGGATGGGAAAATGAATCATTGTTGGTTAAAATGTAACCCTGTCGAGGCTATGAATGTCTGTTGACAGTAGAGGCTCTATCTGTGATAAATGAGAAAACCTAAAAAACTAATTTGTAGAAATCACCTACTATATCTTTTAAAATCTTAGAATTGACTAATGCAAACATCTGTCACTACAAAAGTAAAGTATTTGAATACATAGATTTAGTAAGTGATTATGATTTTGGAGGAATATTGTTTAGGTTATAACTCATGTAATTATTATCCATACAAATTTTCTAATTTTGAAAGTTTTTAGAAATTTCAAAAGATCAATCAGAGATAGCTGGTTCTCCCATGTGAATCACCAATTGTTGCACTATGTAACAAGCCCCCCATTTATATGAGTAATATTTTATATTGACATATAAATGGGGACCCTTTTTTAAAATTTTAGTCTTTGAAGAATAAATCCTAAATCTAAGAAATTTCTTTGAAAACTCTTGAAAAGCAACCCAAGTTTAGGATCTCTGTCACAAATCACATTTCACATTTTTCCCATGTAATAATTATAAACATCTTTAAGAAAACCTTGAATTGCGATATGTAATGAGATCCTCCGCTGCAATACACCAATTGGAAACTGTTGAGAACACATGATCACACTTCACAGAGTCACAAATAAATGAGCCATGCCATTGTGTCATCCGTTAACGATTTGTGAAATGCGATGTTGCGATTTTCACAATCGCATTTTGCATTATAAGCAGGCAATGCTATATTACAACATTTAAAAGTTGTGATGCAAAAATAAAGCACCAATTGTGGGAATTAATTGTGTTTTCATATAATAATGAACAGTTTGACAGGGTAATTAATGTTTAGTAGCCCGAGGAGAAGTAATGATGTTTCAAGTTATGGCTAATTAATGCTAAATATCTCATTTGAAATCCTCCCATGATTCAGAGTCATTTCAAAGATCTTTCAAACTTAATTTCCCTATATCGTTTGTGCTGATATATCTCTTCCATTTGAAGCAAGCTTCAAAAGACATTTCATTGTGGAAGGCGATGAAAAAGCAGAATAAAACAGAGCATTACAGAGTCTGAGCTATCAGAAATGTCTCCTATATTCTCTAATATGGTCTGCATCGCCGATGGGGGAGCGGAAACATGGGAGTTCATATACAATAGGCTTGAGGATGAGCGTCCCAAAATTACTGTCATAAAGGCAACGACTGATTCAATAAAACTTTCAAGAGTCCAATTCGAAGATGTGCTTGTTCTTTCCTTCACAGAATAGGAGCGAGAGCAAAGATCCTCCCCTATATTGATATGATTAGGTGGGTCGTGGAAAATATCACTATTGAAGATTGGAAATTCAAGAAATCAAGGATGAAGCTCATGGGGTCATTCAAAGCTGAAGACATGAAGCAAATGTACCATATACCTAACCCTCAAGACATATATGGCAAGTTATACCTAGCCAAATTGGCAAAGAGAAATGAAGAACCTTTCAAGATGATCCAGGGTTGGAGGGTATTGGAGAACAAGTTGAAATTTGATAAAATGGTTATGTATCCTGTAGCCTCCTTAGCAAAGCCCTACAACTATGCAGATGCTATGCCATGTAGGCTATATGGATTACCTAACAATGTTAATTTTTCCATAGAATGGATCCCTTTGATTGATGCCTGTGTCAATTCCCACATTATGAATTGGGCCACTATCCTATTTCATAACCTAGCCACTACCATCGTCGAGTACCGTCAGAAGAGATCCTCCTCCGTAGAAAACCTCCCACCATTCTATTTCAGTGCCTACATCATGGATGCCATCTGTTTACCTTGCAGGACCCCTACCCTATCCATCTCAACCATAAACAGATTTGGGAATCCCATTACATACCTCATTTTTATAAAATATTCCATGTTGTTATTTTGCCATTGCATCAATTAATTTTTAATAAGAAAGCCCCTAGGTTTTCCAAAGGAGCCACTACAAACCTTCTAGTAGTGGGCAAGTATTTTGTTGAAGAATGGTTTACATACATACGGGTTTTTGGTAGTACAATGGAAATGCATGTCCTCCCTTTGTATGTCTCTGATAAATTGTTTTAAGAGAAATAACCCACCAGACTATGGGAAAAGGTTGGACCAAGACCCTAAAAGAGAGCAAAAAGTCATTATGGCCATATTTTCCTATTCGGTCCAGTTCCTTTTCATTAGAATATTTCAACCATGCAGTCAAGGAGTCAGTAATCCTAGAAAGCCTCAGGCTCCATACTTTGTTGAAAAGGTAATTTGATCTAGACAAAATAGCACATAACATTTCTATTTCGGTAAAGATCAAGCATTATAACCATGAAGCTAATTATTTTGAAGACTTTTTATAGTTAGTTGAATCCTTTGAACTAGTGTTCAAGTGGGCAAAGGAAAATCTGAGTCCTGAAGATTTTGAAAGCTTTCAAGATTTCAAAAACAAAAGGCTCAAAAAAATTCCGCTGCATTTTTTAAAAATCGAGGATAAGCTTACATCGAGTGTGACTTTCAATAGTGAGGGACCTAATTCTCACATAGAGTCTCAAGTGTATACAGGGAAAACATTGGATATAGGGAGGACCCAAGACATCAAAAATATAGTGGAATCCAATAGGAGGTCAGGCAAAAAACAGGGTATGAGCAGCCCAACTAAAGATATTGGCTCTCAGATCAAAAGGAACAGTTTGGAGTAGGAGTTGGATCAATTCAATAAAAAACTACAAGACACTCCTAAGACAACAAATGTTTAGGAAACCATGGAATATAACACTCCCCTGCATACCTAGAATATTACAGAGTCTCAGCCGATGGATGAGCAAGGGACAAGTTTGCAACAGACAAAAATCATTCCCTCTTTGCCCACCTCAGAAATTGTCTTAGAGGTCACTTAAATTCCTCCTTTAGATGTGTTCTACAGCCCACTCCATAAGGTTATAGTGAGGAGACAAAGGAAAAGAAGGAGGATAGAGACACATGAGATCCCACCTGGGAATGAGC
This sequence comes from Pinus taeda, assembly GCA_000404065.3. Lineage (NCBI taxonomy): Eukaryota > Viridiplantae > Streptophyta > Pinopsida > Pinales > Pinaceae > Pinus > Pinus taeda. The sequence goes on along the minus strand of APFE030948713.1, from coordinate 2,299 downwards.
CGATGCACATTGTCTGGAAGCATATTCCTTCCAATCCAACTGAAAGCTTGACCAGACTGTCACAGTTTACGGGGGCATATGAAAATTCCACCATGGACAAAGCTATCGAGATATCTATTTTTTTAAGTGTAAAATATGAGAGGATAGTGCAGCTCGAGCAACAACTACAAGATGAAAAATCAAATGTGAACCAACAAGCTTCCGAATAAATCGTTCAATTGCAGCAGAATATGGAAATATTAAAGATAAGACATGAAGCAAGCATTTCTGCAAAGAAAGTGAAATTTCAAGAATTGCAAGCGGCCATGGAAAAATATGAAGACTTACCTACTATCGAGGAATTCGTCAAAGAGGCACTATAGCTAAATTCCCTCCTATTAAAATAGCAAGAACAATTCTGCTGAAAGATGTCACGTATCGCTCCTTATCTAATCACCAGTGACCAACTAATAGATAAGGTAATTGACCAAAGAACCAAATTTACTGATATAAGCACAAAAATATGAGAATTCATTGAGTGGTAAGAAAAAGAGGAGGGAAGGAGGGATCTGCCTGAGATCGAGGAGACACATAAAGAAATTCTATTCATGGATTGAGATGCAAGGATCAAACAAGCTAAGTTATCGGTTTAAAAGTGGTAAACCACACTTTGTATGCCACCAACCTGGTGAAAGAAGGCAATCCAAAAATACTGCTCGATTTAAATGACTTGCATAAAAGTTGGAAGGAAACAACAAAAATTCAAAGGGAAGCAATCACAAACTTAGCAAATGCTGACTGGCAGACGTATTGGCAATACCTTATCAAGCCACATAACCAAATCATGACCCTCAACTGCTCACTCCATTTAACTTAGCAGATGCTACCACCTCTCACAAGTGTTATTTTTGAACATGTAAGAATAAAATTTGGGGCACCTCCTCAAGTCAAACCGATGGCTGATATATGCGATTTAAAAGAGAAGCTGGCAGACGACAAATGATCATCATAGCCTCTGCTCATCAAGTCAGTTTCATTTTTAGAGTTAGTTAACTAGTTAGGAGGAAGGTTGTTTGAAACCTCCTCAAAATCTTGTATAATCCATTTTTGAACATTAGTTAGAATAGTATTTATACCCTTCTCATGGATTTAGAGAAGGGTCCAAAATTTTATCAAAAACAATTGCAAAGAATGAGCTTTTATAACTTTGTGAATTCTTGGATGAAATTATGGAACATGATCGTTTCTTTTAAATATCAGACTACTTTCTTTTGTTGATGCACTATTTCATACTTGGAAGATAATTTGATTTGAAGAAAGGAGTTGATCTATGTCATTAGTCAAATGAGTAGAACTTCACACATATGGTACTTCTGTCTTGTATGATTAGTTTTATTTTTCTTTAATTAGTGATAACACTTCATTTTCGTGAATTGTATATGAGATATGTTATTTCCGTTAAGCGTTAATTGCAGTACTATATCATGCCTAGCTGAAATTATTTATTTTCATATATAATCATAAGATATATGCGATATATCTTATACATTTCTTTGACTAACTATTTAGTCAAAGAAATTATCTTTATACGTTATCACCTCTGTTTGATACGTGATTGATCTTTATTATCACATTTCAAATAGATATCTTTTTAGATCACATATCACACAAAAATACCCGTCTTTATATTAGATTAAGTTAGCTATGGATTTGCATGATAGAATAAACCATTTAGTTATCACTAACCTTATTGCAATCACTTGAAAACCACCCACTCTCATTTTAAAACCCACACTAGGAAACTGGTCCCATCGTCCCCAGTCGGAGCCACTACTTCAAATGGAAAAGGAGTTGTTTGAAGGTCTAGACTAGGTGGTTATCCCCCATGTTAGAGCAGCTTAAATATGAGGCTTCAACAGGGGGTCATTTTTATGCCAAGAGAACAACTTTCAAAGCTTTACATGCTGGCTACTATTGGCCCACTCTCCACCAAGATGAAAGAAGGTATACCAGTAGATGTGATCATTGCTAGAAGATGTGGAAGCCCACACCGAGGGATGAAATACCTCTACAATCTCAAGTGGCATTAGATCCATTTGACAAGTGGGGCATGGATTTTGTTGAATAGGTAAATCCCCTCTACGGACAGAGGCGATCCCACTAGCCTAAATGGGGTCTAGCAACAATCAAACAACGCTAACACACAGGTTCCTAATTGCAAATCAAAGATAGATGATGAGAACCTACCTGGATTCCAACGCTAGTACTTGTAGAAGAGTCGTCGCTCCCGTTCCTTTGCTCCGGCTGGTCACAATCCCCA
>APFE030948709.1:17757-29505 GCA_000404065.3 Pinus taeda | reverse complement strand
TTGGCATCGTTGTGTTCTTCGCTTTTTTGTGGATTCCTCCAGTTTCTTTTGATGGCCTTTTTTCGTTATAGGTATTAATCTAAGTTATTTTTATGTAGATTTTATCTCAAATATAGGTCCTTTTCCGGTTTTAGTAGTTTATTATTTAATTCATCAGGTTGGTATGATTAGTTTATCTAAAGTATGATGTATTTTTAGATCTAGTCTAAGTGGTATAATGATAACTTATATAGATATATAGTATATCTTGGAAATAAATTAAAATTTTAATAATTTTTAAATAAAACATATATTATAATTACTTACATAACTTAAATTATTCATTCCAAAGAGGTATTTCAAGCAATAATAATTTAAAAGTAATTTTTAAATAACCTTTAATATTATGTTTTTCAAACAAATAAAATTCTTTTAATATTCGCTCATTTATTTTTATCCCTAATATCTCTTATCTCTAGAAATATAATATTATTATCCTAGTATTATATAAATAATAATAGGACTAGATTTAATAATATATATAACTTAAATTATTCTTTCTAAAATATTACTTCAATAGTAAATTTTTAAATAACCATTAAATTTTATTTACAAATAAATTTCCTTTAATAATATCAGCTCATATATTAATCATACCTAATTAAAATATTATATTATTACTTACTGTTATAAAAATTAATAATTAGATTATATTTATTAATATAACCTAATTTATCTTATCTCAAGGAATTAAAATATTATATTATTAACTTAATATTATAAAATAATAATTAGATTAAATTTATTAATATAATTATGACCTAGGTCCTAAAGTCAAATATAGTTGTTATGTAGCAGTTGGAGTGTCTGCTCAGTCTATTTAGCTTGCTAGGCCAGATCTGTTTCTTCAACTTGTCCTGACGATGAACCACATTGGTTGGTTCGAAACGCGTCAACAATGATCTTTTTATGTGATTTACTCAGAAGCTCTTTTTACAAAAAAAAATATTGCTAACACCTATGACCCTTCTACTATCGTAATAACCTCTTTTTTACAAAGCTTATAAACTCCTTTTACGAAGCTTAAGGTTGGGTTAATGAGATAAATGGAAAGCATCTTTGCGTAAGCCATCTCAGCTTTTCTAAAGTGATTATTACTTTTCTTTCTCAGAAATGGAAAGCATCATTGAGTAAGCCATCTCATCTTTTCTAGAGTGATTATCAAAGGTTAAAGTTGGGTTAACGAGGTAAACGATAATAATCCGTCCCAACGAAACATATGCAGAAGCACACTTCACTCGAGATGACGTGTTTTGGAAATTTTCACGACACATTCAACGCTGTATTTCATCATTTCTCACTTTAGTCTCATTTAATGGGTAAAATGTAAAGGAAGCTAATCAATTATTTGTCTTTTAAAAAGTTTATATCAATTAAAAATTATTAATTAATAAATAATTATTAACAATGGTATTAGAAGTTTCAAATAGTCATATATACAACAATATTGAAGTTAGAAATTTTCTATTAAATCTTCACTCTTTTAAGAAAATAAATTAATGTGGTCTGAATCAAAGAGAAAGATTTAGCTGTGAAAAAGATTTAAGATATTTGATATATTTCTCACAAACAAATACATTATAAAAACCCCATTCACGATTGGCATTCTGAAAAACAATGAGAATTATATAACATTAGTTCGAGACTTTTTGAACTCATTGAATACATGCTTGCAGTATAGCTCAAAACTTGCCACACGGTTTAAAAGCATCACATTGGTTAGTGGTGTTCAAATAATTTGGCAAAAAAATATTATTCTCAACATTGTAAATGCACTCAAATCTTCTCTACCAAGGGAATATTTTAAATAGCGAATTGAAAATAATAACTTTGATGCCTTTTATTGATTTTTTTTCAAAATGACTTTTTTTAAAAATATAAAACATACTTTTTTTTTTTGTTAGAATTGATCAATTTCTTGGCTTGATTGACACTTACCAGTGAAATTTTCAAATTGTCTTTGTGCACGTTGATGATGAAAAATTTTCCATCCTTGACGAGACGATAATGGTTAGCTCTCCTCATGAATATTGCATCACACATGTACATGTATGGACTCCCAAACACAACTCCACATACATCAAGGGGGGCGCATCTAGATCTACTTCATCAATAAAATCAACACTAATAGCAAATTAAATTTTACACTATTTTGTTACCTTCAGCTCTGCATCCTTACTTACCCATCCCAGTGCATATAGGTTTGGATGATCATGAACTTCTAGCCCCAACTTCTTGACCAACTCCGCTGCAATGAGATTTACATGCAATCTTGAGTCAAATAGAGCACCAACCTTTTCCTTCTTGACCTGTATATTTATATGAAAGAGTTTGGTCATTTCTTTCTCTTCCTGTTGTTGAAGGCTACTTAGCTTCACCTCCTTCTACGGAGATGTACAAACGATCTTCTCATCCACATCTAAGCTTCTTTCAACTTGGTTGCTCGAATCTGTGGCCATGAGATTCTTCTTCTTGTTCTTCGGGTTTAGCTCGGGATGCAACTTCCAACAGTTCTCTTTTGTATGGTCATCAATGTTGCAGTGGTTTCTAAGATCTTTGCATTGTTATTTTGTGGCTGCCATCATTTTAACTTTCCCCCTTTTTTCTTCTTCTTCCCCTCCTTAGAATCGTCTTGTTGCTTCTTCTACTTCGATCCACTTTATTGCACTCTTTTCAGGCCTATGTTCTCTAGGTAATGTGCTTGTACACAAGCCTCGTCCACTGATTTGGGCTTGAACAACATCACTTACTCACATAGATGGCAATGTAGACATCCCAAATACTTGAGGAGTAAATCTGGATTCTTTGGAGAGATATCTAACATTATAGCCATATTTCTCAATTATGTGGTGTACTCCTGCACGATTTGGACTGATTTTTCCTGAAGTAATGCCACCCAATCCACTAGTCCCCCACATACCTAATAGGATAAAACTGTTACTGTTGGTTTATATGGGCCTGACCCAGGTTCGGAAGAATTATTTAGCCAAGCAAATTTCATAGCTACCGACCCTTTCGGTAATAGCCAGTGAAGTGCGGACTGAGGTCTCACCCGAGGTAGCAGGGGAGGGTGCTGGAACTAGGTTTCCGCACCCTTGGGATGTCTAGATGTGGTTTGGAGGTTTCACGCCCGTTCTGCAGCTTTGCGCTACGCTGTATTCATGCAGATCCCGAATATCTCTTACTGTCTATTAGTGCGCAGTCTACAGATCTAATCTATTGGATAAAGTATTGCAACTCGGATGGTCTTTAAGCAAACATTTATCAGATTTATTCAGTTCGCGTATTAAGATTAAACCCGGATTCACAAGTATTCAATAAGCAATCATGTGTGTATATATCAAAACAGTCTTATTATTCATACAAAATGCCAGATTCGTGATAATTCAGATTTGACACAGAATACTCAGAAGGAACTTATCTTTATTTCCACTTATCACTAGTACATCTAGATCCGCCCTGGGCACTCAGCTGCAGGGGTCCGTGCACACAACTACGGACTCTTCCAGGCCTTTGCGCACACAGCTGCAGAGCCTCTATCCACTTCCCAACCCCTCGACTCAGACTTATAAAGACTTTCAGAATGCTTTTCTCAAAAACCCATTACAGGACAGATCCAAAACCATATATCAAAACCTAGCTACTCTACTCATAGAGCCTTGCTCTATTTATACCTTTCCATGGACTGCGATCCATGGGCGGGCCGACTCAACTTTTATTTCTTTACATTATTTCTAGGCGGACTACCCCGTTGACTTTGAATTATTACAACTCGCACTTTGCGCATCCCACGGAGTCTTTACACTGTTTTTACCTAAAATTGCAAGCTTCGTGCCCCATGACCATTGCGCGGGGCTTACGCTACCCAACAGTCCCCCAACACAATCATCGTGACTCATCCCAAGTCACTCAGTTGGTGCGGCCAACTTTGCTCGAAGATTGGTTAACATCTTCTGTCATTTGTTGCATCCATTCCACGTGTGTCACTGACACCTCGGTCTCTATCTCTACTGTCTCCATGGTGGCATATTGGGCCTGCATGTGGGCTACCTTGTGCTCTATAGTGGTTGAAAGTGTAAATGCCTCATCCAGCCAAGGCTAGAGACGGGCTTTAATCACTGCTTCCTTTTGTTTGGCAGCATCGGCTTGGATTTTTAGGTCCTGAGCCTCCCGTATCTCAGCCAAGCACTGCGTAATAGCAACAGTCTATGTGGTTCCTCGGATCTGATCGTAATCTTACTGAAGTTCTCGGGCCTCGGTTTCCAATCGACAAAGTGTTGGATCCTCTCGAAGGGAGGTGGGCGTAACAATCGACTGAGTGAGCAGCTTGGTACATTCTTCCATTGAACGTGTAAGAATGCGAGCCCCACAGTGATAATGTTCCTGCGTTGCTCTAAAATCTCTAGTGGCGTCATCGGTGGAACCTGTAGCTTTAAGTTCGTAATCTGCATGGTAAGTTCACACTGGATCCGCGACCTCCTCCTTTACGTGTCGGAACCCAGTAGCCAATTTCTGGATTTGTGTCTTGATAGGTAATTCCGCCGCAATCTGTAGTTCACGGGCACCCGAGCAGGCTTCTCCTACTACCTTCTCCACCTGTTGCTTCTGCGTAACTGCTTCATCCTATTGGAGGCATAGTTGTTCGATATTAATTTTCTGTTCCTAGAGTACTTGTTTGGAGTGGCCGACCCTGGCACGAAGCTCCATTGTGGCGCTGTCCTGGAGTTGCTGTAAACTTTCTCGCAGTAGAGTAGCCACATTTAGTCCCAATGCTTTAAGTCGTCCTAACATAGCACGGTCCTCCATATTTGTGGTGATCAATGCTCCTACCTAAATCGTGATGGAATGAGCCATTTGGGCCTTCAACAATGGTTTAGCGGCTGACATACCAGGAACCCCTTGCGTAGCGCTAGTGCTTATTGGTGTGATCCTTGTTCCAAGTTCCTGTAGCTGCGTACGGAGCTCCCCCAACACAATCTGTTGCTCAGACATGGCTTCGTCGACGGCATCCTGAGCGACATCTTGCATAGTGTTTTCTATATCATTTAGGTCCCCCTCAATTAGGGTGGTCACTCCGCTATCCGTTTTGGATGCCTTCGCCTTCTTTCGTGGCTTCGATTGATCTTGTTGCGTTGGCCGCTTCAAAGATGTATCCGTGCTAGTTGCTAGTGGTGCGTCCATGGTCGTCTTAGTGGGTAGCTTCTGACTGGGTTTTATCATTGTTGACATAGCCCCTCCTAGTGGTGTCTTTCCTACTGCCGCTCATGTTGCCTCTTGAGCTGCCTGACCTTCCGCGGCCAGCTGTTCATTCCGCTTTTGTTGCGCAACACCCTTAGCTTCCTCCTTTTGTGGCCACGGCCTCATTGAGCTCGACTGCCTGTGGTCTGCGCCATGTCGGTGGCCAGGTATCCACAACCCCATCTACAACGTCATCAATGGTAATAAAGCAGAGTGAGGTCCATGCCTGTGTTCGGTCTTTGCGTGCTCAAATGTAAATACGATGCATGTCTGCTTTAAATTCGGAAATATGCTTCATGCTTTCATAGATCCCATCGGACAGCCGGGGTAGCGCATTAATCCATTGCCACACATTCGTGTCCATCAGTATCCAAAATATTTTGATGTTTCGAATTCATCCTGCGTCCCTTGTCGCCTAGAGGGAAGCATATCTAGCCACTTCTAGCTACTCTAGTTCCAAGGCAGGAAACTAGCTATCTTCGGGTAGGTTAGTAGCGACTAGCATAATGGACAGGAGAAGCCACGCATAATGGAAGGTCTTGCCCTCCCCCTGAACCTCCCAACAGTTGGTCAGAAACTCTTCACAAAGAAACTGTGACCAATTGAACCAGACTCCAGTTGCACATTCCTTAACGAGTGTAATGACTATTGTCGGAACCTCAGTGCCATGACATTTCCTAATTACTTTTTCGGCTAGCTACTGAGTGGCAACGTATACTACGTTATCTAAAATTCTATCAATAACGTACCCTCACTACCCCTTAGCTAGCTTATACTTCTTTTTCAAGTTCTCTATTAGTGTGACATCACCACTCCTATCAACAATTTCTCGGGGGTCTCTCCCATCACAGGGAAGGTGCAAAACTCGATGAACCAGTTCAGCGGTGATGCAGACAGGTTTTCCAACCCATAATATTTCCTAATGAACTAAATAAAGCAACTGCTTTATGACCAACATTGTGATAGGGGATCAGTGAAAGTGAGGAATAAACAAGAGACACATCAACCCGACTTTATCCACCTTCCGCAACCACTCCTTTGGCTGTAGCATTTTCATCGTCCCTTTGACACTCTACTCCATCAGTGCGTCAGTTTCCAGGTGGGGAAATTTTACTGTATCTGCAATGTCCCAGTCTTTGAATTTCATTGTCGTAATTCGGCCAACCACGGATCTTTCCACCGGGACTACTGTTGGAAGAGACGGGGTAACAAGTACAGTGTCGACTTCATCCAGATTCACAGGTACTTTCACCTTTCCCTTGCTTGGAGACACATACTTGGGTCGTCACACTGGTTGGATGGGATCCTATTTAGGGTTTACTTCTTCGACACATGTGGGAGAACCTTCCTCTTCCTCATTTTTATCAATTGTGATAGTTTTACCCTTTTCCTCCATTGTAAACTTGCCAAAGTGCAAGTGTCGCGGTGACCTTCTTACTGGTTCTGGAACTTGAGGGTCCTTCCTGGTCCTTAGCATCTGGGGTTGTCATGCCCCTACACCTGCGGTAGTCTTTCAACCGCTTATAGCGAGGTGCGACACTACCAATTGTTTTCTTTTCATCAATACTTACGATTGTAGACTACGCCTAACATTCCACTTTTCCTACTTAGTTTGTGTTTCGTAGCCAAGTATTATTAATGTGTTACTTTATACCAATGAATACCCATACACATTCATTATCAACAGCATTATACAACATAAATGCACGATAGTATAAAGGGAGGGGCAACTCTCTGCAATATGAGTCTGCCCGAATCAATATATTATACAATCTTCACTTTTACAATGTACAAGTTAAATCTTGGGAAACCCCAAATTTACACTTAGCCAATTTTCACAACTTCGACAAACTCGGTTACCCAGCTCATCGGCACCTCCGCACGGTTGTTGCACTACTCACCAACCCTTCGTTCACCTCATCGCACGATCGTGTTATTTGCCCAACTTTGGCACGTCTCCAAGTCGCCACACACGGGTGCCTCTGCCCGAGACACACCTCCCTTCACAATCTCAACACTTCACCAAGTCACCATGCACACTTGCACGATGGGCGGGCGCTCACCCAAGAACCCGTGCCAAGTTGTTGCAAAAACCGCTGCCACACACCCGTGCATGCCTCACCCAACCGCCGGGCGCACCTGCCCACGCCCTTCACCCAAAACCAAGATGTGCATTTCTCCTCCGTGTAGCCTCGCCCAAGGATGGGCGCATCACCATATGCGACTTCCTTCTTGCTACGGATATACTTGTTCCACGCACCTCTTCTTCATTGAGCAATGAGCAAATGAGATCCAAATGAGTTCCAACGCACTTCAATATATATGCGTTGTAGGGGGAGGTTGTGGCTTGCCCAGCCGACCTCTCCCACACCCTTGCTCCATCGCAAAAGCTTCTAATTTCAAGTCGGCCTTCCTACACATGCTCCCAACCTCCGTCGGCTTCACATGATCGTTGGTCGGCCTCCATACCTTTATCACCATGCCACCACGCGTATAAACATTAGCTCGCCCTCCTTCATGCCTTCGCATTGTTCCCTAACGCCTTCGCACAAGTCTAAGCTCGCATACATGTTCAACCGCAGTCGCACTTCATTCCACCCGCGCGCCTTTCACTGGTCACGGTCGCACTTCACCCGGTGGGAGAGTCAAGGACCGCAGGTCCTTACAGGGGTGATTTAGAGAGCTCAACTGTTCGTGACGACACTTGTTGTGGACTATCGGAGGTAGGGTTTTGCACTTTGAGGATTTCTTCTTGGTAGTCCTTCAACAATGCCTGAAACCATGGAATTTCTTCAAATCGCTTGTCACACATTCTGCGCTTTTTTCTGACCTAGGGAAGCTTTCTTGCAGGACGATAAGACGTGGTGGTGTGAACCTTACTATGATTATATATTATTTCAAATTTAAAATCAGCTGGTTACCCTTGTAGTAGCTCATAAAGGCGATATTGGCGGTTATTCTTCTGCCTAAATTGCCCGCTGCCTGCTCTAGTGTGCTTTAAATGGGCCATCATATCATGAACATTACCGGAAATGGTCGCTTTCCATCTTTCCTTCGCGAGAGAAAATCCCCAAGGTCGCAAGTGCGGTTCTTGCATGTATGTTATGGCCATGTCATGCGGCTTCGCAGCATCTTGTTTTATAGTCTCACGCCCTCTTCCAACTGTGTGGGGCACTGGGACTGGGCCTACTATGGATAGTCAGGTGGGCGAACCCCTCGCGTGGGTCTTTCGTTTCCCGACTAGCCTGGGCTATGAGCACCCTTTATGTTTCCTCGAGTCTGCTAACGGAGTGGGGTGTGTGCGTGCTTGTCCTTCCGGGTGCAAGCGCAACCATGCTAGCGGGCTTACTGCTTGTGGCAAGATAGGAGAGCTAGCCATGTCCATTCCCTCCATTAGTTCCTTTGCATGGTCTGTGTATGTGACTTCTAACTGCAACTTGTAAATTACTTTATCCAGCTTCACACTCTGTGCGTAGAGTCTGGCCCCTGTTTCTTCTAACTTACCTAGTTGCATTTTACCATGCAAAATGGCTACCCAAAGCTTTTGAATTCTTTCGCAGATGTTGTTACTGGTAGGTAGAACTGTATCTGTGCTAGGTTGTTTGGTCATAGAGAGACTTTCCTGCCCGACTACGTGAGCCCTTGTTCTGCGTAGATCCAGTTGGGTTGATGGCCACCTGATGTGCACCCGTACCTGTCGTTGTTGATAAACGACTGTTCTATACTGACTTGGTAGTTGTGTACATCCTCCAATGCATACCTAGAACCACTTCCTACATTTTGGGTTCTGCACCCCCCGGTGCACGTACCACATCTTTTGACACGTTATGATGTTCCCATGCTGCGTATAAAGTGCCTAGTTGGGCAAGCTGCCCTTCATTTGTTGCGGCGTTCTCTACTGGCTGCTGTCTTTCCTCGGTGGTTACGCGTCACAATGACCGAATCATCATATTGCAGTTAAGTGTCGTAACTTCCTGCAACTGGTTCTGCCATCGTTTAGTCTCCTCATCGAAATCCACTGTATAGGTGCTATCACGTTCCCACGAGATTCTTCCACCATCCACAGAATGCACCTGATCTTGGTTCTGTGTTGTAATATGATAGATGCAATCCAGTTCATCGTCACTGTCATCGTTGCGCACAGGTTCGGTGTAGTGTTCTCCTTCCGCTGGGTCCAATGGAACTACTACTCGCAGTGACTTCTTTTCGAACGTCATTTTCCACCTTTTCAAATTAATGATCCCTTTCATGTCCGTTGCCCAATCAATTCCGAGCAATGCAAGGTAAGGGTTATTGTCGTCAACAATCTCTATGACTTCGAAATCAGTCTATGTACTTACACCGTCAATATCCATGGTCACTCCTTGCAAGCGACCCATTGGTAAGATCTTTTGTTGGTTGGTCATTCGATGCTGAATTGGGGACCATTGCAGTGCAAGCTTGCCCATGCGCTCCCATGTTTGTTTGGGTAATATGTTCACATTCGAGCCTAACTCCGGGATGACCTAATCCATTTCATATTCAACGATTTGCGCTGTCAGTCTCATTTCTCGTCGAGTGCGCAGAGCATGTCTTCCTATTTTTCGGACTACTTGTGGCTCGCTCGTTCTGGTGCACCTAGTGATCAGCTCTTGTAACCCTTGAACAACTGTACTATCGTGCAGCAGTTTCATGCAGGTTTCAAGAAAGGTAGTAATCATGGAGGGGTCCAGTCTCGGCTTTGTTTGATCCCTCCTTCCTGGAGTAAAAGCTTCCGCAAAGCTTCGCTGAGCTTCCCTTGGCATCTTCTTCCCCTGTTCAGAGTCATATTCCTTTGTAGGTGTGTCGCGCCTCTTTCTGGCTTCTGCACACTCTTCTTGGAGACTACCTCCTATAGTTGTGCCGCTCCTTAGTACCATATTTATACTGGGATTCTCTTCGCGAGGTTTTGCTCGCCTCTTTCTGGCTTCTGCACACTCTTCTTGGAGATTAAATCCTATAATTGTGCTGCTCCTTAGTACCATATTTATACTGGGATTCTCTTCGCGAGGTTTTTCTCGCATCATCTGGATATTCTAGGTTGGTGGAGATTGTAGCACCCCTTTTTTGTGCATTTGGGAAATTAAGGTCGGAAAGTCTACCATTTAATGATCAAACTGCTCGTAGTAGGGGCACGAAGTCCTGGTCGGGTTAGTGTAGTCGTGAGCATAGTGTCTTGGCCCTCCACAATTATAATAGATCAGCTGTCTGCGGCCCTACCCAGGCCCCATTCCTCTTCCTCGGCTGCATCCTTGAAATCCTCCTCACACTTCAGTCTGCATTCAGTAAGGTGGGGTTCATTCCATTATTAAGTCATAACTTTGACATGTTCGCTCATCATGTCCCACCGATCGACAAAAGTTGCAATACAACTGCTGCAGGGTCTGGGTATACTTTTGCAATAGGTGGCAGTTATTCATTACATGTTTCCCACCCTCTTGACAAATTGCACACTAGAGCACAGTTGTGGCACTTGGTCCTGCGTGTACCTCCACTTTTAACGGCATCGGGCCTCCCCCCGCTAGATAGTTTGCGAAGACAAGGCAATGGTCCTTATCGTGCACTTGACTCTTGCATTTAATATAGCCTACCTTGACACGTACCTCTGGTCGGGAAACTCCTTCTTGTTTCAAGCTTTGCATTTCTAAACTCAAGGTTTGAAGCTGTGCGTGGATTTGCTGAACTCCAAACCCTGGATCCGATATTGGGGTCTCGTGTAACCTCATTGCTATCTCTAGTGCCTCAACTTGGGTTGAGATCTTTTGTAGTGACAGAGCTATCCTCAGAGGTGGTGTTAATGACACCACAAACCATGCGCAATGCTGTGCATATTTCAAGGTCATGTTGGCTTCATGAATAGTGCTCTTTAACCTTTGGTCCAGGTCCAACGGAGTTTCACCACACAACATTGCGATCTCCTTGAACCTAATAACCAACTGGGTTTCTGACTTTGGTCAACCAAACTCTTTATGTAGCTCATCCTGGATTGCCACTATTCCTTCACTCGAATGGTTGGTCGAGTATTTTATGTACCATGTCAGCGCATGGTCATGCAGTGCACTAACTAAAGTGGCCTTCTTGATGTTATCTTCTGTAATGCCTTTGGCATCCCATACAAATTGTATCACAAACTAGAATCGTCTTGGTTCTTCATTCCCCACACCCTTAAAATACTGGCAGTTTGATTGCACTTGCCATCCCAACTTTTGGTGGAGGTGGTGGAGGAGGTGGGGTCGGGGTTGGTGTGGATAGATTCAATGTAGGTGAAGTAGGTGGTGGCATAGACGGAGGTTGTATCAGTGGGAAGCACTCCCTGATCAACCAGATTGCAATTCCTAGTGAGAACCTTGCGAGCTCCTTCTCATTTTCCCGGGAAATGGAAGCTAAAGGGCTGTTCTCTACTCCTTCTGTTCTGCAATAACCTCTTCCACTTTGCGTTACTCCAGACATCAA
>APFE030948709.1:6621-17018 GCA_000404065.3 Pinus taeda | reverse complement strand
GGGTGCTGGAACCAGGTTTCTGCACCCTTGGGATGTCTAGATGTGGTTTGGAGGTTTCGTGCCCATTATGCAGCTTCGTGCCGTGCTGTATTCGCGCAAATCCTGAATACTTCTTACTGTCTATTAGCGCGCAGACTATAGATCTAATCTATTGGATAAAGTATTGCAACTCGGATGGTCTTTAAGCAAATATTTATCTAATATATTCAATTCGCTTATTAAGATTAAACATGGATTCACAAGTATTCAATAAGAAATCATGTGCTCATAGATCAAAATAGTCTTATTATTCATACAAAATTCCAGATTCGCGATAATTTAGATTTGACACAGAATACTCAAAAGGAACTTATCTTTATTTCCACTTATCACCAGTACATCTAGATCCGCCCTATGCACTCAGCTGCAGGGGTCCGCGCACATAGCTGTGGACTCTTCCAGGCCTCTGCGCACATAGTTGCAAGGCCTCTATCCACTTCCCAACCCCTCGACTCAAACTTATAGACGCTTTCAGAATTCTTTTCTCAAAAACCCATTATAGGACAACTCCAAAACCATATATCAAAACCTAGCTACTCTACCCATAGAGCCTTGCCCTATTTATACCATTCCATGGACCATGATCCATGGGTAGGCTGACTCAATTTTATTTCTTTACATTATTTTTGGGCGGACTACCCCTTTGACTTTGACTTATTACAACTCACGCTTCGTGCATCTCGCGGAGTCTTTACACTGTTTTTACCCAAAATTGCGGGCTTCACGCCCCATAACCGTTGCCCGGGGCTTCCACTACCCAATAGTGACTGAATGAGTGTTTTGAAATCCTACCACTTAGTCACTGGAGGTTCTCCCTCGAACCTCATGGTTTCCATGTGGCTCTCCCACTAAGTCAGTGCATGGCCCTCTAATTTCAACCACGTGAATGAGATCTTTTTCCCTTCGTCGATCTGATGGACACTGAAATAAAATTCCAATTGTAGCAACAATGGTTTAGATTTAGAGCATCGATCTCACCATGGTACAACTTGATATCGACTTTTGCTTCCATTTTAAACATGGACTGTGATTGGTTTAGGGAACTTGAATTGTGTTGATCTTTTTCGAGTCATTTCTTCGAGTAGTTCTTCATTTATCCTCGATCTTTTGATCCCCGTTATGATTTTTCCTCTGCATTCGAACCCCTGCCTTCTTCAAATATTCTCAGCTTTCTATTCAAGGCCTCCATGAGGAACCTTACACTACGATTGATCTACAACTTCTTGTTCCAATGACGTAAATCTTACCTCTACAGGATCACAACATTCGTTTACAGATTCGTCGACCATGGTTAGGGTTTTACGATTTTCAGCCCTACCGATCTATATCCCCGCAATCTCCAAAAAATTCCCAAAGAAACTTGATGTAATACCAAATGATCTATAGAATGCTATAGATATTGCACTAGAAAGTTTTTTACAACATATCGGATAATAATATATTGAAATACTGAAATTTTACACAATTACAGTTTTATTAAAATTCTATATTTGTAGATTTATGTGTAATTAGTGCATGCATGCAAATGGAAATCATGAAGAAAAATAGAGAATGAAAAAATAAGCTCACGCACACATATAAGACACAAGATATTCTCTCTAGGAAACCCTTTGGGTAGAAAATTGTGGTTAAGTAAAATTATAAGTGTGAATACGAACAAATTCCTCTAGGCCGATAATGTGTCTAGCTACAACAGATACATTCTATGGAATATTTCCTTAGATTAGAATCAATCAAGAGGGCCTAACTCTTGGTTGCTTATCCTGCTTGATGATGTCCTCGCTTTCTCACTCCAGCAATCTCTCGCTTCTTTCTTCAAGCTCTTGAAACAAGTAAACAACAACAACAAACAAACATAATAATAGACAAATTGCAATTCAACCTACTTAATGAGTCAGGAAGCATCAAGACACAAATATGTAATATTACAAAACATGTAGGAAATCAATCGATAGTTGCATATATTAATATCAAAGAGAGATTACAACCATTCATCTTGACGTCGCAGTCTTCCTCTGACAAGACCAGGTTCCCACACACTTCTGCTAGCATTCCATGCTGGATTCAAACAACAATAGTTTAAAGGCTCTTCCTTTTCGACTTCACTCCAAACCAAACACACTTCTCCCTCACACAAATAGATGGCTAGAACTAGTAATAACTTGCTTGTCTAATCAAAATAGTATACTCACACTTAGCCAACACTCTAACTAGCTTGCTACTTTCACACTAGTTTTTTCTTGGCAAGAAGGGAGGTTTATATAGGAAATATGGATGAGAGATGGATCCTCTTCTTATGAGAGAAGGACTTA
This sequence comes from Pinus taeda, assembly GCA_000404065.3. NCBI lineage: Eukaryota > Viridiplantae > Streptophyta > Pinopsida > Pinales > Pinaceae > Pinus > Pinus taeda. Next base: position 14,667 of record APFE030948709.1, on the reverse strand, counting down.
TCCCTTGAGATAGTTCCATCATTATAGGGGACAGGAGCCCAAACTATCATCCTCGACCCCATCCGGCCAAACCATTTACTAGACTTATGTTATAGAGCTTCTAGAGCTGGAAGCTTTGGCTCTAATTTAAAAAACTTTCCATAATAAGACCAGAGTGACTTGAACACATCTCAGTCACACCAGTCAGTGAGGGGAATTGTGCTAATCTATGCACATCAACGCGGGGGAGACAAAGGTCATTAGTTTTGGGCTTGTAAATTGGGCAAAACAGAAGTTTCTGGGGAAATGGTGCAAAAGGGAAATGATTTGCTCATGAAGAGGGACATAATGGGAGTTTCTCCATGAAGGAAAAGAATGTTGGGTTCACTGTAGAGGTCCTCCAGGACCAAGGAACGAGGATTACATGGACAGTGACAAAATGTTGCGTAAGAGATGCCCCATAAAGCGTGAAAGCCGAACTTGAGTGAGGGGTGAAATGCTTTATAAATCAGTGAGGGGAACCAGTCTGCCGTCGAAAAACCTACAAGAAAGTAGAGATACATATACATAAACTGAGGTCTCTGTCAAATTATACATGAATCATGGCATGGACGCAACCATCCAGAGAATGATCGTGTAAATGGATCTAGGTATAGGCGCAACCATCTGTCAAAGAGGATCATAATGAAACCAAGGTATGGTCGCAACCATCCAATAATAAGAAGGATCACATATGATAACTCATGGTATAGTTGCAGCCAACCATCTGAAAGAGAAATGCATATCATCATAACCATGTCACATCACTTCGCAACCTGGAATTTTGTGATTTGAGTCCATGGTCTTGCTCCAACACGACCTGATCAAAGTACAGATTCTAGCATGCAATTAGATGTGTTAATGTCGAACATGCTAGAAAGTCGCTTGATTACCAGTCAATGATGTAAACTATTAACAAGCATAAGAGAAACCACCAATAATCACAATGGCCCTCAAGGTACTATCAACACAATTCATGGAATGTGAATATAAAAACTGAAGTTGAACACCCATGAAATCACTCGATCGAAAGCTAATGATGTGAACTTGTCGTCGAGTGCGAAGAACTTTCCATTAGGGCATGCAAGCTCTAAGGTATTGTAAGGGAGTCTCTCGGTCAACTTCTCGGATAATGAGTCAAATTCGGTGGAAAGCAACCGTGTCGAAGGAGGGCGACACGGTCGCTTTCTCGGTGGAAAGCGACCGTGTCAAAGTAAGTTTAACGAGACCTAGGAAGGAGAAGCTTGTGTTCGTCATGGTGATGAATCCGATGTCATTTAATAGTTTAACGAATCCGACAAAGATGTAACTCGGTATCTTTTTCATGTTTAGAGATTTTGAAAAAGACACGTAAAAGAAAAATACACATTGTCCCTTTTCGTACATTTGTGTCTCTCGAGCCCGAAAAGGTAGAAAAGAATACTTGAGAAAATCACTTGACCATTTTAGTCAAGGAGTATCTTTTTCATAAATAGTGCCTCCTAGCCCGAAAAAAGGGTAAACTTATACTGGGCACACAACATTTCACATCTGTTAACGAGTTCGAAATGACAAGGGCTTGACCATATTTTCGCTTTTAAAGGGTCAAAAAAGAGCTGAAAGCAGACTCCCCATTTTTATTCTCTTTAACAAGTCAGAAAAGGGAAAAATACTTGGCGATCTTTTCATTTTGTATGAGTCAGAAAAGAGCTTAAAGGTGACTCATCTTGGAGGAATGAGTGGTATAAAGGGTAGCAACCGGTTCTGGTAATGGAGGAACTGCTCAAAACATGTAATGGTTAAGAAGCTAGCTAATAAAACCACTCATCGCTGCGGTCCCTTAGGAAAAGAAACACAACCAAGTGAAAGCATGTGATCGGCCAAAGATATGGTGGTAATGGAATGAAACAACCAAGGCTCATCTAGCATAAATCAGCTGATAAAAATGGCAATCACGAGATTCAAATTGGGCACGGGTTCATTTTTACACAAGCTTGAACCATGGAGAACTCTGCTTGGATTCAGTTTCATGTTTACACAAGCTTGAAATGAGAAACTATGCTTGATATAAGTTTTCATGCCCCTAGTATAATGACTCAATTCGAGGTACATGTCCCCCAAGCTTCATTTCAGTCAACTAGGTGAATGGAATGAAGGTTCACTTTCGAGATCTAGGAAAGACTCAACTGGGATTTTATGAGATCTTAATCAAAGAATCGATTTGGAAAAGGGAGGTGTTTCATTTTTTAATGAGGTTGACACAGTAAAAGAACTATCCTTGGACATATGTTTCATTTTTTAACGAGGTTGATATAGGAAGAAACTATCCTCGGACACCTTGATTCATTTTTAACGAGCTTGCCACGAGACAAGGAACTATGATCACCTCTTGTTGCATTTTTTAATGAGGTTGACACAAGACTAGGAGCTATCCTCATAGCATTTGTTTCATTCTTTAACGAGGTTGACACAAGACCAAGAACTCTCCTCATGACATTTGTTCATGAACCATATGAGAACATGGATCCCAAGAGATCTTCGCTAGATGGAAGAATCACACTCTGGGAAGAATACATGTCATTTGGTAACATAGACAGATCAGGTTCCAATTCTTGCAGTACATATTGTACTATACCATCTGTGTGATCATCAACAGATGTGGAGAAAGAATGGGTAGCCACATAATTTACCTGTGGTGAGGAAGGTACTGCTTGCAAACAAGAGCCGATACGGGACGATGGTTGCAAAGGAGGCACTTGGTGACCAATGAATGATAGTTGATCAGTAGTCACAATTCTCCCTTCGTGCGGAAAACAAACCACACGGAAAAGCAAAGAAACAAGAGCTCCCATGACATAAACATAGCCACATCCAAGGAGAAGATTGAAATCTAACAGACCTTGTACTACCATCATGTCTATATAGACGGCCTTTCCTCCCAAAGTAATAGGGAACTTCGGAAGGACCCTAAAGGTTTACTGGTTCCTCCGTTGAAAGCCAACTGATTCTGGGTGACAGGCACAAGCTGTGGGGAACCTAAATCTTGCCAAGTAGTAGAATACATGATGCTAATAGATGCATCTTCATTTAATATAGTGTCAGGTACTACCATATTATAGGCTTGTACTATAATCTGGAAAGGCACAAAAGATGGGAGGTGGAAAGAAGTCAATGGACCCCAATCGAAAGAGACGACAAAACTACTTGGTGGGGGTATCACATGATTGGTCCCATGCTTTGTAGGAATAGAAGAAGGACTCTCCTAAACAACTGAGATGGGAGGGTCACTCTTCGATTCATGAGAATCTAAGGAGACAGGAAGAACATGAGTAGTATGATCACCACCCTCTTCCGAAACAGAGTGAGCAACTGGTGGTGAAACCAAGTTGACACTCTTTTCGACCAATAGTTGGTCGGGAATAGAGACAAGAGAGTCTCGCTCAGGAAGAGCAGGGCAGGCAAGAGATGAACCTAAGTCAATCTCTTGACGAACCGAGACATGGTCAGAAGAAAGCCTCAGATAACCAACCGGAAGTTGGGGTTGATGAGCTATAAGGTTTTTCAAAACTTTGGAAGCTTTATGCATAAGAGGACAAAGGTGAAGAAGATTCTCTTCTTCACATAACCTACATGGGAATCTAATCTTTCCCTTCTTCTTACCATCATTAGTCGAGGGTGTAGCATCGACATGATATCTAAAGGTCGACGGGGATGATCAATTGAGGTCTTGAGACCATACCTCTAAGACTCTGGGAATCCCAAGGCATTCTCGAAGGAGGTGGTCACCCTTACATAGTCTACAAGGGAATTTTACTTTTCATGGAGGATCAAAAGGTTTGTCTATGGGAGGTGCATTTGGATTAATAGCTGCATGGTTGGCTTCTCGCTTATCTGACTTCTCCTTCTTCTTCTTAGCCTCCTAGTTACTGCATTTCAAAGTTTCACCAAGCGAAGTAGAAGAAGAGGGTGAAGAAATAGGGGAAGAAGGAGAGGGGTCAACCTTAGAATCATCGTGACGTGATTCAAATGAAGGAGACGTTTGTATAGGAGTTGGGACGCTCGAGAACACCGAGGTTGAAAACAACCAGATATGTAGACCAATGGTTAACCCAGGAAGGGACAACGTTGCCATATAAGGAGCACCAACGTTTCCAAAAGGAGAAAAAGGACCAAGATTTCCATCCAAGGGGAATCCTTGACTGGTAGACTCTGGAAATGTTTCCATTGGAATTGACCCTAAAGAATTTCTAAGGAAGATAATTTTTACGAGGAATATTTCGTGTGAAGTTAATTTTAGAACACTGAATTTTTTTTTACCTTTTCATGTTTTAAGAGTCAAGAAAAGGACTAAAGATGACTCTAGTTTCTTTTGGAGTTAACAAGCTCGAAAGGACAAGTGCTTGATGATATTTTCAAATTTAAAGAGTCAGTAAAGAGAAAAAATGACTACTCAGGGTACTCTAGGCATAAAGGATTACCAGGTAACCATGAACTGCAGAATACCTCCCGATGAACCAAGAAGTACGGGCAAGCAATCTCCCTGAATTTTTTGTTCGGTGTATCATGTTTACAAGGCGGCATAATCGACTTCCAATGAATAAAGGATTGCAAACCTAGTGGGGTCTCCCTTTATATACACGATGGTACGGGGGGCACAAGTACGTACTAGCGTTGTCTAATGCCAAAGCAAATGACATCTACTAGGTTTTAAGACATCGGAACACATCTCTAGCCTAGACCACTAAATGTGAGCGTTAAGTTTCAATGCTTTCTTAGGTTAATTCGATACATTTTAATGGTTGATCTTGAATTAGGTTTCAATTACAAGGCCCTATCACTGTCATCTAAAAACTCCTATATGCAGCTATATGAGAAAAAATATCTTTGTCTTCGATGAAAGTTATCACTAATTGAGAGATAGAGAAGAGAAAATCAATGCAACAATCAAAGAATGAAATCTTTCTCTAATAAATCTCCTAAATTCACTTAATCTTCGTATAACAACATAAGAAGTTTCATGTCATTTCCAATGCTTATGATGATGCAATTCTAGCTTCTCAATAATGTTACTAATGCAATATTTTCACTTAAGTAAACTAGAATGATGTTCTTCTTTTCATAAAATGCAAAAATGAATCTTTCACATAAAGCACTTTAATGAAAATTTTCACAATTCCGAACAAACAAGCATCAATCGAATCTAAAGCATGACAAATGAATCGAAAAACAACTTCTTCCCTGAATCAAACAAACCAAACACATAAATGCTTCAATCGACAAACCAAGCAATGCAATCTATGCTTGGAAAGAGAAAAGGGACACTCGAAATAAGAGAACAAATGAGACTCTTTTACTCATTCAATTGAAAACAAAGCATCCTAGTAATTTCTGGGAGGAAGAAGAGAGTCTGAGGGTCAAGACACACTAGCACTGGAATGGGAGAAATTCTTGTTTTTTCTCACCCCTGAGATCAGAGCGACTTTTGGGCCAAAAGTAGCACCAATTGGTATGACTGACCAGTACTACAACTAGCGTTGATGGCTGATCGGCATGACTTTTTGGCGAAAAATAGCGCCGATTGAGGGATTCAAAGAAAAAATAAAAAAGAACTTCCCACAGGGCTAGACTTAACACATCAGAGGGTGGGATAAACCACGCAAGCACACAAAGAAATCTAAATGAAGCTTTCTAGCCAGGGAGAAAATGGTCTAAAAGGCTTATGGGATCAAAATCACAAGAGCAGAACACACTGGCCAAGATTGGGGTCAAGCCCTAATATTCACTTACAGGGATCGACATGATTGCCTAAATGACAACAAGTGCCAGAGGTTGGTTGACGCGACTGTTCCTCCGCAATTTGCATTGGTCGGCACAACTATCAGCGTATTAAACATGCTGGCTGAGGTAACTAAGGAAAAATAAAAATAAAAATTCAAAACAGGGACCAGTTCTGCTACTATGAATTTTAGACTTAGGTCAGTAAGTAGGAGATAAGAAACAAAACCAAAGGGAAAACATGAAACTAACAAAGTTCTCACGAAATCATGAAATCGAAAACAAACAAAAGATGGGATCTCCCTAGTGGAGCCACCAATTTTTGGTGAAGTAAAATTATAAGTGCAGACATGAACGAATTCCTCTGGCCTGATAATGGGTCTAGCCACAACATATACATTCTATGGAAGATTTCCTTAGATTAGAATCAATCAAGAGGGCCTACCTCTTGGTTGCTTATCCTACTTGATGATGTCCCCGCTTGCTCATTCTAGCAATCTCTTGCTTATTTCTTCAAGCTCCTGAAACAAGTAAACAACAACATCACACAAACATAATAATATAAAAATTGCAATTCAACCTACTTAATGAGTCAAGAAGCATCAAGACACGAATATCTAATATTAGAAAACATGTAGGAAATCAATCGATAGTTGCATATATTAATATCAAAGAGAGATTACAACCATTCGTCTTGACGTTGCAGTGTTCCTCTAACAAGACCAGGTTCCCACACACTTATTCTAGAATTCAATGATGGCTTCAAACAACAATAGTTTAAAGGCTCTTTCCTTTACACTTCACTCCAAACTAAACAGAATTCTCTCTCACACAACTAGTAATAGCTTGCTTATCTAATCAAAATACTATACTCACACTTAGCCAACACTCTAACTAGCTTGCTACTTTCACACTAGTTTGTGCTTGGGAAGAAGGGAGGTTTATATAGGAAATATGGATGGGAGATGGATCCTCTTATTATGGGAGAAGGACTTATCCCTTGAGGTAGTTCCATCATTATAGGGGAATGGAGCCCAAATTGTCATCCTCAACCCCATCCAGCCAAACCATTTACCAAACTTCCATTACGGAGCTTCTAGAGCTGGAAGCTTCAATTCTAATTTAAAAAGCTTTCCATAACAAGACCAACAATACTGGAACATTCCTCAGTTGCACTGGTCGGCATGGGGAATAGTGCTAATCTATACACATCTACGTGGGGGAGACAAAGGTCATTAGTGTCAGCCTTGTAAACTGGGCAAAACAGAAGTTTCAGGGGAAGTGGTTCAAAAGGGAAATGATCTTCTCATGAAGAGGGACATAATGGAACAAAATTCTCTTGAAATAATGGAATATCTCTTCCTCCTAGGGGCCCAATTATAACTCAACCCGATGGCCTACTAGTGGTTAATTTTGATTAGATCAACTCTTAAATAGAGTTACAAGATAAACTATTCTAGATTCTTTTACATCAAAAACACGTGGCCAGCCCCATTTCCATGAATAATGGGGGCTGATGTGACATCCTCCCAAATTATAGGTGTGAAAACAAGAAGGTCAACTTCTAAGTGGCATCAATTTTGCATACGAACTTCGATTGACACGCTTCTTGCATTATTAGAAATATCTATGTGTGTAGAACAACATGTAATGGTGCGGGGCTTATGTGGAAACGTTTTAGCCCCCAAAAATGTCGTTTGATGTCTCAAAAAGCTTCTAGAAGGTTTTGAACCTTCTTTTGCCAAATTGCGTCCCGCCAGTAAAAATGGTCCCATAAGTTGATTCCTCCACTTTTTCCACTCTGAATGTATCAAGATGGATGAAAAACAGTATAATGATCAAATCCAAATCACCATTGAATTGGAATGAAACACATAACACTGTTGAAAATAAACATAACTATTGATAACACGCACATCACTTTGGAATTTGAACATCTTCATTAACATAAACAACATTTACAAAATATGTAGGCCTCCCTGGTATGGTGGCAAGGAGGTTGTGCATCCTCTCCAAAAGCTTCTCACACGCAGCTCACAAACACTCTATGCTCAATTCCAAATCTCCAAATCTCATTACACCCACACTTCAAGAATCCCTAACCCTAAGAGGGAATATTTTAATGTTTTTAATAAAATATCTCTAACTTCTTTTTCCTTCCTGAGAAATGAACTTTTCATTTCCTTTACAATTACATATGCATTTTACAATTAATTTTCTAATTAACCTAAGTTCACGCTTGGACTCCAACATATGTAAAATAATAATGAATTA
>APFE030948707.1:0-55486 GCA_000404065.3 Pinus taeda | reverse complement strand
CCACTTATTTATGCCTTTATATAAAAAATAATTAAAAAATCTCGTTTTGCGGGAAATTTTTAACTATTAAAAAATCCTACTTAGACCTAGCCAAATTCCACGAAATTTTACGTGTGATCTAGTATGGTAATATACATCGACCCTAGACACTAAGATGTGTCAGGGGCTCAATCTTCAAACCGTCACCTCGGCTTTGGGGTGTGCACGAGTGAAAAAATCCAGAGAATTATCCGCCTTTGAAAAAGAAGGGAAAAGAAAGGGATAATTCACCGGATTAAAAAAACACTCCAAGGTGTACTCGTTTGCTGATCGAGTCCCACATCCTAGGCCTGTTACAAATTCAAGAAACATCATACTAGCATCACTTATTACAATTCCCCGTAGGGTGTGGAATCTGGGTACAAAGAAGAATTATGAGGATGAGAAGATAGAAGGAGAGTTAAAAAACTCTGTTGGCTGATGACATCTGATGGTACAAGTGTCCTCTGGATCATCCTTGGGCATGGAGTCGTCAAATAATCGTCAGGTGCTACTCCAGCAGTCAACAGGTTGAACCGTCCATTTGGTTCAAGAGAGCGGTCTGCAATAGGCGATGGAGCTGTGAGCCAGTTTGAATCTCCCGCGCCTCTGCCCTCGCCCCCAGGCTCTGCCTGGTCGGGCCTCTGTCGTTCTCGTCGTTTAGCGTGGACCCCACCTGCAGGTTACCGGCTGCTTGACGATTTGTCCCTTCTGCCGTTCTCAGCGGGCCTACAATGGCAGGATCCGCTTCACCTCCTCCAGCTTTAGAGACCCCAGAGGAAATCTTTGCCTCTCTTTTGTCAGAGCAATCAGATGCCAGACCCCGTCCCTCATTATCAAATTTCATAAAAAAGCTGGATGAGATCCCTGAGGTTATCCTCCCTCCATCCCTCCCAAGGAAATCGGCAATAGCCTTAGCAGAAAGAGGTCTTGTAGGACAGTTCACTGGACTCTGGCCATCCCCAAGAACTGTTCAAAAATGGGTGGAGCGCAACTGGAGCACAATGATCCAGGGAAAGATCGCCATCAGATTCTGTGGGCGAGGATACTACACCTTCCTGTTCGAGTCGAAAGAAGATAAGCACCTCATCTTCCGCAATGGACCTTACTTCATGGACACAAGAGGTCTCTATCTGAATAGATGGACCCCGGATTTCGATCCGGAAATGGACATTCCAAGCGCCGTTCCTATTTGGGTGCGCCTCCCCCATTTGCCCCTACACTGCTGGGGGGATGAATCTGTCAAAGCGATCGGCAACGCAGTTGGAATTTACATAGACAGATCGGAACCAAGGGAGAACATGCACGCATGCGCAAGGATCTGCGTTGAAGTTGATCTCGGGAAAGGACTGCCAGAAGCCATTAAGTTAAAGGTGGACCAATGGATGCACATTCAGCAGCTGGATTACGAACAGTTACCCTTCAAATGCAAGGTATGTCACGAGTATGGTCATTTTGCCAATAGATGTAGCAAGCTAAAAGTAAATGAAGTAGAACATAACGAGGAAAATGCTGAGGGATCATGGGAACAAGTTAAAAGGAAAAAGTCCTCCGCTAACCCGGGCACTAGCTCCACAGCCCCTCTCACAACAAATCTACCCCCCCCTCCTCCCCCTCCTTCTTCAGCCTTCCCCTCCTCCTCCAACCCCTTCGAATACTTAGCAGCTGAAGTCCCGTCCTCCCCTCCTCAATCCCCTCGCCCAGCCTCTCCTTGTTCCAACCCTCCTCCCTCCCCCCCTCCTACCATCGAAAGAATCCTCACTAGAAACAAAGCAAAAGAAGCCAACCAGCCATCAGATCCTCCTAGAAAAGTTGGTAGGAAAACGAATAAAGAAATAAGGGATGAAACAGCAGCTAAGGAGATGGCAACCGGTACTCAGCAACCCATGGATTCATTCTTAGGCAAGCTAAAAGGGAGTGGAGAAAAGGCCAAGGAGAAGTCAGGATCCCACCCCACAACTGGTAAATAATGAACTTGGTCTCTTGGAACTGTAGGGGGATGGGATCTTCCTTAAAGTTGAAAGCAATCAAGGATCTTATAAATCAGGAACAGCCAGACATTCTTCTAATCCAGGAGACCAAAACCACCGAGCAGGATTTTCTACTTCAAACCCAAAGATTCAAAAATTACACAGGCATATCAAAAGGCTCAGATGGGGCCTCAGGAGGTATAGGAACATTATGGAACAAAAACAAGTGGGAAATCATCAACTCACAGCTATGCAACTGGTGGATCAGAACAGATTTAAAGAATAAGAACACACAAGAAGTTTATTTCATTTATAATATATATGCACCTAATCATTACAGAGACAAAACCAGCTGTTGGAACTCCTTAGAAGCGGATCTCTCCTCCATCCACAGCAGCTGGATAATTCTTGGGGGAGATATGAATCTAATTAGGCAGGTGGAAGAAAAATACGGTGGGAATTTCCACGCAGACCCATCGAGAGACAAGTTAGAAACTATCATTCAGCTCTTCAATCTGATCGACACCCCTCTGTCGAATGGCAAATACACATGGACCAATAACAGAGCAGGAGCACACAATATAAAAGAGAGGCTAGACAGGTTCCTAATCCAGGAAGGGGTAGCAGGTAATTTCCAAGCAATCAGGAGTCATATAATCCACGGCACAGCTTCGGACCATAAGGCCGTGGTCCTCACCTTGGACAAAGGAATAAACTTAGGCCCCCTTCCTTTCAAATATAATAAGTCCTGGGACATCCATGAAGATTTTCGCACTCTTGTACGAAAACAGTGGGCAAATGAAGTATTAGGCTCGCCACATTTCGTATGGGAAACAAAGCTAAAACAACTGCGGACAATTATAAAGCAGCGGGCGAGGGACAAGGCAACCTCTGAAAGGAAAAAGAAAAATGACCTGTTAGTGGAGATGGAGAGCTGGCACAAAGAAAAAGAACAAACTCAATACACAGCAGAGGATTTAGAGAAGGAAAAAAATCTGTACAAGGAGTTATATCGGCAAAACCGTGTGGAGGAAGAGGAACAAAGAATGAAATCCCGTTGCTTATGGTTGAAAGCTGGGGATAAAAACACTTCTTTCTTTCACAATAATGTCAAGATCAGAAGAGCCAGCAATCAAATAGACAAAATCGAAGTGGAAGGGAGAGAGCTGAAGGAACAAGAAGAAATAAAAAACGCAGCCTTTAATCATTTCAAGGCTCTTCTCTTGGCAGATTCCCAACAAAATGACAGCGATGCATTTCTTAGTGTAATAGAGAGCAAAATAACTGAGGAACACAATAACAAGTTGGAGCAAGATCCTACAGTAGAAGAAATCAGAGAGGCCACCTTCAGCATGCAGCAAGACAAGGCCCCGGGGCCGGATGGTTTTACAGCCGCTTTCTACAGGCAGCATTGGGAAACTATAAAGAAGGATTTCGTGAGAATGGTAAAAAACGCCTTCAGAAATCATAAGTTGGGGGACAACACAAAGTCTTCACACATAGCTTTGATTCCCAAGGAAGCAAACCCCAAATCTTTTGATAGATTCCGTCCCATTTCGCTCTGCAATGTCTCATACAAGATCATAACAAAAGTAATTGCCAACAGGCTAAAGAAATTCCTTCCTCTTTTAATTTCTGAGAACCAGGGCGGCTTTGTCCCAAAGCGGCAGATCATAGACAATGTTATATTAATTCAGGAAGCCATCCACAGCAGCCACAATAGAGGAGAACGCGGAATGATCATCAAGCTGGACATGGCCAATGCATTTGACAGAGTGGACCACTCCTTCTTAAGAGCAGCCTTAAAAAAATTCGGTTTCTCCTCCAACTTTGTTAGCATCATCAGCGGATGTATCTCCAATCCTTGGACCGCCCCGCTAATCAATGGTCGCCCCAGCAAATTCTTTAGAAGTTCCAGGGGGCTAAGGCAAGGCTGCCACCTCTCCCCTTTCCTTTACATTATCATGGCGGAAACTCTGAGTGTTCATTTAGAAAATCTCCGCAACAAAAGAGAGATCACAGGCATATGCATTGAAAGAGGAATAAAGGAGATAAATCATTCGTTATTCGCGGATGATACTTTATTAATTGGGGGAGCTTCCATTCTGATGGCTAGGAGGTTCAAAAGAGTATTGGATGCATTCCTCCAAGTATCCGGGGGCAAATTGAACAACAGGAAATGTAAAATTTACACTTGGAATGTCCCCTATCAGATACAACAAAGAATATCCCAGATTCTGGACATTCCACTACAAAGAAATTGGAGCTCATTTTCTTACTTGGGTTTGCCTCTGGCAAAGGAACACATCAAAGCAGAGGTCTGGACAAAACATATCGAAAAGATGAGAGGTCTCCTCCAGAGCTGGGGCGCCTCTTAGCTAAATCTAGCTGGCAGAACCATCCTTATAAAGGTTGTCCTTTCAGGCCTCCCAATTTACCAATATGCGGTAATCATGGCGCCTGCCAGTACTCATAAACATATGGAACTTATAATGAGAAGTTTCCTTTGGCAGGGGGGAAAACAGGACACAAAGAAGTTCAGCCTCGTCAGCTGGGACCAAGTCACTCTTCCTTATGAAAAAGGAGGCCTTTCCATAAAAATACCAAGCCTTTCCAACCAGGCTCTGGGGCTCAAACTGATCTGGAAGATCCTCTCAGGAAATGGCTCGTGGTGGGTGGAGACAACAAAAAGAAAATATCTCAGAGGTCCAAACTCCAACATCCTCAATGAACCAATAGTAGACAGGCCTTGCACCCCGATGTGGCATCTCATCAAGAAAGTTCTGCCCCATTTCAGAGAAAATGCCTCCAAACTCCCAGGCAATGGAAAGAACATCAAGATATGGGCAGACAGAATAATGAACTCCAACCCAAGAAACCTTCTACAAGAGCTCAGGCCTCTGCAAGATTGGATGGAAGAACGAAAGATAACCACCCTATATGATATTTCTTCTTGGAATCAAAATAGATGGCTTGATTGGAAAGATCTGCATCTCCCTCAGGACCTCAAAGACCTATGGCTCAATCTGAAGTCTTCACTCTCTGGATCCGCACCAACCAATAAGGAGAAAGATGATAGATACATCTGGGACACATGTGGAGGGTCCTTCTCAGTAAAAGAAGGGTATAAATCTCTTCAAAATATAACTCCTACAGCAAATTGGAACCTTCACACAGCTACCTGGAAGTCAGAATGCCTTCCAAAGGTAAAACACTTTAACTGGACCCTCTTAAAAGGGAAAATTCTTACAGCTGAGAACCTGAGAAAGAGAGGAATCCAAGGCCCCTCGATCTACTGTTTCTGCCGAGCAGAGGAGGAGTCCATTCAGCACTCCTTCCTTCTCTGCCCCTTCGCCCAGAGTTGTTGGAAACAGTTAACAAGCCCCTTGGAAGTTCGAGGAAACCATGATCAAATTCACAATCTACAGAAAAATTGGAAGAAAGACTTCCCTCATTCTAGAAAAGGCAAAAATAATCTAATTAGAGTGTGGAAGTGCATTCCTACCACCCTATGCTGGAACCTCTAGCTAGCTAGGAACAATCACGTCTTTAACAACAAACAACCAAAAATAGACAATGTCATAGCAAAGGCAATTGCTAACATTTCTGAAGCTGTCAGCGCAAACTTCATAGCTACCCCAGACCAGACGAGCTGGGCCCAAGAAGAAAGAGACTGGTACAATAACTTCAACATTAGCCACTCTCAAAATCCTCCCCCACAGAGCAAAGCACATCAGAAGCAATCCAACTGGAAACTTAGGGGAACTAAAGAAGAGATAAGCCAATGGATCCTCACCCAAAATCGCCCTCTTCTCTTGTTTGACGGTGCATCAAAGAACAATCCCGGAGCAGCAGGAGCAGGAGGCATAATTAAGGACCATAACGGGATTTCCATCTGCAGCTATGAATGGGGTCTCGGGACAGCCTCGAATAACGCAGTTGAAGCCTACAGCTTGTTGCTAGGCACCACAACCCTATCCAGATTGGGATTAAGGAACGTCATTATTCTCGGGGACTCGGCCATCATCATCTCAGCCATGATCACAGATAAAGAATTCATCAAAGAAGGCCTCAACAACATTAGGACGAGGATCACTGACAATCTCAGAAATATGGGTGAAGTAACCTTTATGCACGTGCTAAGAGAAAATAATGCAGAGGCGGACTCCTTAGCAAGCAAAGCAGTCAACAGGCAGCAAGGACAGGTTCGTGAGAATGAAAGAATCTATGAAAGGGCGATCCCATAAGAAATCAAATTGTCAGACAGAACATCAGAACAGCTCCCTCAGAACTTGTCATAACATCAATCACCTCATCGGTCTTTCATTCCTCGATCCTCCATTCTCCTTCACTCCGCCGTCTTTCCTCTCTCCCTTCGATTCCAGAGCAATGCATCCCCATTCTTCTCGTGATTTCCCCTCCCCCTTCCCCGATCTCTTCAGAAATCCTCTACCTCTTCAGTATCAGATAGGAAGAGCTGTGTGTCCTAAGCGTGGTAGTGCAGTCCACTACAGCGAAAGCAATCAGTGCGTTCACATATTTCAGTTGTTCCGCCCTCTTGATCTTCTCTTCAGCAACAAGCAAGGCAAACAGCAAAGCTACAACGATCAGCCGGTCACTCATACAGTTCTCAAGTATAATCCAAGTCTTTATCAAACTGTTTGTTCACTAACTCGCTTTTCCACAGTCATGGCAGAGAATAGACAGCAGCAAGAGGCCCAGGAGGGAGAAGAGCAGCAGGGGAATCCGCTGGATAGAGTGCTAGGAAATGACACCTGCACTCTATGCAAAGAACACTGTTTTATGATTGCCCGGTTTGTAAAACATCATAACGACCTCAGAGACAATTTTCATGCCGACAGCAGATCCAAGCGAAAAAAGCTTGAAAAACTAAAGAAGGAAATCGAGGGCCTTAAGGAAAAGTGCCAGCACCTGGAGGAGGCAATCAATCATATCAAGAACCTCACGGAGAGCATGCAGGCAGAAACTTCTACAAAGGCAAGCCAAAAGGACCAGCAGAAGGATGACCAGATGGAAGACACAGTGAACCAGTTTTGGTGTTAATCTCATGACTAGTAAAGTTTGTCTTATAGATGGCCTGTTCGTCAGACAGTACAATAGATATCTATTTCAACATATTCTCCTCAAGTTAAACTCTCAAAAGTCAAGGGCTCTGTCCCGGTTTTGGACTTCTTCTCTTCTTCCCCTTCTTGAATCTTATGTAACAGCTTTTGCTTAGTGCAGTTTTTATAATATATGAGTAGACGATCTTGTAAAAAAAAAAGTAAATCAGTTGTTGCAGTGATAGAATTTTCACACACTCAACTCTCCCAGTCTCTAGTCGCAGTACTGTACAAATTGATAATGTTCAATACAAAGATGTTATCCATTTTCCTAGAGTGGGACCAAATATTTTATCTATTTACCACATTACTCCCACCAATGAAAAGGTGGAATTTTGGCCAAATAGATGGGTTGTTAAAAACACTAATGGCAACTTCCAAAATTGATGCTTTTGAATATTGTGATATATCCCAACGTGTGTACAAGCTAGGAAAGTCTTTTCCACCTTCAGCGTCGAATAAATTCATTGCAATGGTGGCCAACAAAAAGGATGACAATAAGCTATGGCACTTTCAACCAAGACACACCAACTATGGGTTATTGATGTTAGTTTTCTAACCCCAGCAACTTGGTTAATTTTTTCCTAGCAGATTTCTTGCAGTAAATTTAATTATTACGCAAATCTACTACATAAAAAGCACAGCTAAGATTTAACCTGTAAATAAAATAGATAACAGGGGAAACAAACATTAACCAATCTCAAATACATGCACACATAATTTCTACCTTTCAAAATCTATTATTTTATTAACAATAATCTACAGCATACAGGGGGGGGCCTTCCTGGGATAATGGCCCTCTGAAGAAAACACAAGTACAACAAATCCTAGAAATGATCCAGCTGATCAAACCCTATGCAGATATTACTTGCATGATCTTGATCCTTCTCCCTTGCTGCCCCTTGCACTCATCCTCAAACCCTGCACACTTGGATGAAATTCCTTCACCACCCAATCACTGAGATCTCACTATGTCTTCTGCACAAAGATATGCCTTCTCTCTTAGCCTAGAATTCCTTTTATAAGTTTGAGTTATTTATCGAATCCACAACCCTAATTTCCAAAGTGATTGACTGTTGAGATTAAATCTCAACATCACTTGAGATCATTGGTTGAGATTCATCTGATTCACTAATGCAAATAACCTTTATATTCCATTAGATTAACTTATTTTATCTTATAAAAGTCAATTACTTTAATGAGTAAAGTAATTGCTAAGGTCAAGGATCCTTTTGGATGACTTCCACACGTCTAGACACAGAGTCCTGTGTACAAGTACCTGTTCTATGTTACTATCATCAACACTCCCTCTTAGCTAGGAAAGCCATCATGAAGGATGATGCAAGGGACATTGTGCCAAGACCAGAGGGGAATCCAGTTCCAGGTGATTCTTTAGAAGTACCTTATTCACTAAGAGGGGGTGTTGATGATACTAGCATCGAACATGTACTTGTACACAGGTCCAAGTGTCTAGACTCTAGACATGTGAAAGTCATCCAAAATTAAGGGTTGTATGAGTCTCTCATCTCCCTCTTGACCCCTCCCTCCTTTGCAGAAATCCTTGAAGTCATTGGAGATGTACTCTCCCCCGTTATCTGACCTCAAGGCCTTGATCTTCTTGCCTGAATGGTTCTAAATATACATATAAATACATCACAAAAACAGAAAATTTAATAACCCTTAGCTACAGGTTTTGGCAAACAGAAAATACAAAGAAGTGTGGTTATACAGGAAAATACCTTGTACAAGGATTCATGGAGGAATGGAAAAAATGATTTTTAAAATCAAATGAGCCATGGGAGTATACAATTAGAAATAGGAAAACAACCATGGAAGTACCCCCAGTTCAGGATTAATTATCATTGACTACCGATACCAAAGATATGAAAACAATATGTATATTGACATGGGACAGTAAAAGAACCAAAAAAAGCATCTGTCCTTTCAAAATATGCCCATACTTGTTAACTATGATGATCCTATATCAGCATTTAACTGGAAGGCCTGTGAAAGATTTTGGCTTCCACTCTCTCATTGAATGCTGACTGGTATATAATACTCTAAATGCTGATCTAGAGAGTTGGGAAGTAGGAAATTTGTTTCATTAAATGATGGCACTGTTAGAATATTGGATTTGATATTAGAATTGAACTTTTAGGTCTTTCAGTGACCAGAAATGGACACTAGGAGTCTGGCACTAAGACATCAACAAATAAGGTAAAAGCACAGAGAGATTGCCTAAATTGTCTCCTATGGTCAATGTATCTGAACTGAGCATAATGATCAAACAAGGTAAAATGAAATATCTATTTAAAAACTTAAATCCCAAGAGCTTTGATTGAGTTGTTTGCAATTGAACTTGCAAGCATACAAAGAAAAGTTTTGTGGTCTGAAATCACACCTGTCCTGCATTGCTTTGGATGCTCTCAATATGTCTCTTCGCACTAACAAATGTACATGTCGGGCATATTTAGTGAGGTATATTGCTTCTTCTGTGGCTGTGTCACCACCTCCAACAACTGCGAGCTCTTGACCTTTAAATAAAGGGGATGCACCATCACAAATTGCACAGGCACTTATTCCTCTGCTCCAAAATTCTTTTTCACGAGGAAACCCTAACCTTCTGGCTGTGGCTCCTGTTGCTACTATTAAACTGTGACACTTGACCTGGAAATGATAGCCATGTTCAGACAGTATCAGCAACCTTGATGTCTCCCAGGGAGGCACCACGAGATTTTAGAACTTAATATAAATAGGAATCTCATATTTTAATTGTACGTAATATAAATACTAAATAGGAATCTCACATTTTAATTGTACCTAATATAAATAGGAATCTCGTATTTTAATTGTACCTCACGCTCACTGCTTCGGATTGTAAAAGGCCTGTTCTTCAGATCAACATGCTCTACATCTTCTTGGAACAGTTCAGCACCCCATCGTTCTGCTTGTCGCCGCATCCTATGTGAAGGTTTGAGTATGTCAAAAACATGATTACTAGCGTTCTTTCTCCAACAGAACTATAAGCATAGAAGAATGTAGATGCAGGCAGTTTCACCGCAACTCTGCAATGGCATAAATCGAAGAAATGTTTCTATCTGGACCATTCAAAATGCCAAATATGCATGTCAAAAAGCTGACTATATTTATCACAGTAGAAAATAGACTAACCTATCCATCAAATCGGGCCCTGTGATGCCATCAGGAAATCCAGGGAAGTTTTCTACCTCTGTTGTAGTCATCAACTGACCTCCTGGCACTCCACCTGCTTGATACCCTTCAAATATTAACGGTTTCAAGTTTGCACGGGCTGCATATATTGCTGCTGTATAACCAGCGGGACCTGAGCCTATTATGACTAAATTTTCAACACCCTTTAGAGACACTGCAAGATAACAGAATCCAGGCTGTTTAATTACAGAAGATAGCCTTAGGACTAACTAAAAGTCAAGTTCAGAAAAGTAGTAGGAACCTTTCTATATATTCTTGTTGAAACAACAATACTTTAAATGTACAGGACACCATAGTCCTGCTATTTACTACAAATATGCTTTTATAGCTACACCCATTGTTAGACATAATGGCTATTGTAATCATCTCGTATGATAAATGTTCACAGCTACAAATTCTCAATTAAGAAAGCTTTTATCAGTACCATTATCAACATCTAAGAAATTAAGAATACATGAGAACTTTGTAAAATTCATAATCCAAGCTGCTCAAATTTAATGAAGAAGGAAGTTCTGGATACTAATTGATTTTGCAAACATCATTATGTAAGAAATGAAGTAGAGATTAACCCACTCATGGAACAATTGTGAGCTGTATCATAAAGGTATTATCGAATGGAATATAAAGTCTAGACTCTAAACAGGCTTAAGAAGTATGTTTTTCTACAGCCAGGTCATTGTGGAGAGCTACTTTCAAGTTTCAATTCACATCGATGCTTATGTCAAATAATCTCAAGTTTATTGCTTTACCTGTTTTAGTTATCAACATTTGAAGTGATAAACTTGTGAAAACTAATAGCACTGTGGAATCGGAATAGGTGTTCATGTATAACCATCATTCAAAAACAGAGATGCAAGCTTGAGAAGAGATGAAGTGAATAAACCTTAACATAGAAACTGAGAGTAGTTTGCATCAGAAGGATAACTGCAACATTTAAAAATTCCAGTAAACTATGTGCAAAACGAAAGGATGGCAGATGGTAATAAAGTCACTCCACTATTATCTCCAAGTATGTATCTCCAAGACACTCCACTATTATCTCCTGGTATTATTGGATAGAATATAAAGTTTAGACTCTAAACAGGCTTAAGAAGTATGTTTTTCTACAGCCAGACCATTGTGGAGAGCTTCTTTTGACTCATATCGATGCTTATGTCAAGTAATTTCAAATTTATTGCTTTACCTGTTTTAGTTATCAACATTTGAAGTGATGAGCTTGTGAAAATTAACAGCACAGTGGAATCTGAATAGGTGCTCATGTATAACCAACATTCAAAAACAGAGATGCCAGCTTGAGAAGAGATTAAGTGAATAAACCTTAATATTAGAAACTGAAAATAGTTTGCATCAGAAGGATAACTACAACATCTAAAGATTCCAGTGAATTCTGTGTAAATCAAAAGGATGGCAGATGGTAATAGAGTCACTTCACGATTATCTTCAAGTTGAAAAGCCATGGAGTTTCCACATATAACTGCAACTTGAGTTTGATTTAAATTTTCCTTGTTAATAGGCAGAGTTGTGCTGCCCATCAACAACTGCAAGCACATTGATATTGAGAATAAAATAGAATAGACAATTTTATTAAACCATCTTTGAGGCAGGCTGGCCTATGGGGAAAGGAAGTTTACAAATAAGGCTATCTTCTTAGACAGTTCCATAAAGCCAAACTATATTAAAAGATTATAGCAAAAAATTTCAGCGAAAAAGAGTTGGAAAAAGTGAAGGCATAATCTAAGATCATGGTGCAAAGAATTTTTGGTATTATCTGGACTTTGCCTCCTCTACCTGTCTTGAACACTAGTTATCCTTGTGCTGCCAGTTACGAATCTTGTCTCTGGCCCAATTCACTTTTACAAGCATGGTCACCTTGCCTCCCACTTTGCCTGCTAAAATAGTGCCAGCACAACCCGCTTCTTCCAAACGAGCCTCTCACTTGCAATGTAAATGCTAAAAAGGGCGGGGGACAAGGGACATCCTTGCTAAACTCTTATATTACAATTAATTTCTTTTGACCAACCCTCAGTGTCTGAGCTTATCATAACCTTCTCATTCAACCTTATCACAACAGCTCTCAACTCAAATGGACCCCTGCTCTTCTAATCTATTTCAAAAATTGATTCTAGGAGCCATGTCAAATACTTTAAAGTAACTGAAGCAACATAGGAGATTTGTTTTATTGTTATGACATTCCTTTGTGACGATCCTAAGCACAACTAGATGATCCACAATGGAATGATAGATTCTAAAAGCAGCCCAGTCTTTAGCCCTTTTTTCTAACTTTCTAATCTTATCTAAAATAATTCCATACAATTTGGCTAGAAGAGGGCTTATCATTATGGTAGTGTAGTTTTATCCCCAATTGATTTTAAAAATAAGAATAATGAGGCTTCAAGTCCCAGGTTTAGGGATTCAAGAGCTTGTAAATGTGAGTTTTGAACTTCAACTTGATAGCCTTCAATGTCCTTAGCTTTCCCTTTTGCAAGTCAGTTAAATCCAAATCTATGTCTTCCAAGTATAAACTTCTTCCTTTATACTAAAGGTTTGAATGTTTTCCACAAAGTTAGGGGATGTATAAAGCTTCTTAAGGTATGAATTCCAATCCCTCGGGGGAATCATATTGTTTTAGTTTCATATGTTAAAATTTGCCTGCAAAATTTGTTGAAAAATGTGCAACAAGAAATGTTAAATTTAGAATGTGCTAAAAATAGACCTGCTAAAAATTAGCATGTCTAAAAATAGCAGTTTGGCCAGTGAGGTCATTGGCCACATTGGGTGAGAGGTGAAACTACTAAAAATAAAAGGTTCTAAAAATAGCATTTCTGGGTCCCTTCCTATTTATAGCAGTGCCTAGTCTATCTATAGGAAGTAAAATTAATTTTGGTCTTAACAGCAGTTTAAAATATTAATTAATTATCTCCATGAGTTAATTAATTATGGAAAATTAAACTTGAAGTCTTTGTGAGATCATGCAATTATTTTCTCCCTTGATCTAGAAATTTATCCCTTGATTAAAGGAGATAAAGTTCAGTTCTATAATGAAAGGATCAGTTGACTTAGTTTTACTTAGTCAAGTCCAGTTAGATTAATTTAACAAGTTGTTAAATTAATGAAATATAGTTTGTTAATGCTTGCATGCATGTGACAACTATTATTTCAGATAACTAAGCATTCCCTCATGGATAACTGATGCATGTCAGTTCAGATAGAGACCCAATTGAAATCAGATGTGAGACAATGTACTATCAAATGCTTGGATATTTCTAGTAAGTATTCCTCGCATGGAGAAGGATCTATTATAGGAGATTGGAGGACTTGTGGCCTATATATTGAGGCCTAGGTAGTCCATGATTTTCATCTTCTGATTGAAGATCATCAGAGTACAGAGAGAGCAGGATAGCTATTGAGTTGATTCTTTTTGTATGTTTTTGAGGATCTACACTTGATTGATAATACATGGTTGGGGTTTTATGTTGGTGCTTTCCCCTAGATATATCTTGTGTTGTGTGATTATTTCTCTTGATCAATTATGCATGTTTCTACTTGATGTTACTCATGAATTTGATTATGCTTCCGCTTAATTTTTTGTAGAAGTAGAACAAGTATTATGCTTTAGGACATTGCATATATCGATTTGTTCTACAGGTGAAAATTCTACATGGTATCAGAGCACAGGTGATCAAGCAAGAACAGTATACTAGCAGGAGAAATTCGAAGTTTATTATTTGGGATATAGATCTCAAGTTCTTATCACATCTATTTCATCAATGGCGTTCTATGGTTTGAGGTTTGAGTATGCCCTTGATGGCAGCTCAAACTATATAGCTTGGGAGGATCGCATGGAGGCAGTTTTGGAAGATAATGGCCTTAAGGATTTCATTGATCAAGAAATTCCTAAGCCTACTGACAAGACTGAGCAGGTGGAATGGAGGAAGTGTGTGGCTAGACTTAGGAGAATTCTCTTGGAGGGAGTGCAAGATCACATTGTCTTGAGCCTCCATGGGAAGGAGACTCCGCATGCAATGTGGAAAACATTGAAAGATATATATTAGAATAACAGTGATCAGAGGAAGCTGGCACTGAAGGAAAAACTTTGAAAGATCAAGTGTGAAAGGGATGAGACGATCTCTATGTATTTGACCAAGCTCATCACATGCAGGGATGAGCTTGCAAGTTTGGGGGTCGTGACATCGGATGAGGATATGGTGAGTCTAGCACTCCTTGGCTTTCCTAAGAGGCGGGTTAGCTACCAGGACTTGGTGAATGGAAGGGAGAAACTGCCAGATTGGGAATGACTATGGTTGGATTTGATGCAAGAGGAGATCAAATGAAGCATGAGAGACAATTCTTCATCCATGCATGATGAGGAGAACTGTGCCTTAGCGAGTAAGGCGAAGAAGGGGAAGGAGAAGGTTTCTCTTTTCGAATCCATTTCTTCCAATGATGGGAGGAAGGTTGACAAATCGAAAGTGTGATGCTTTTGTTGTCATGAGGTGGGCCGTTATGCTACAAATTGTCCATGGAGGAAATCCAAGAAGGGATCCGGGGAAGGATCTAAAGGTGAGGCACTTGCTTCACAGTTTGAGTTGGATTTCACACTCTTTGCATGCATGGTTTCATCCATGGTGGGAAGTGGTTGGTTTCTTGATAGTGGAGCTTCTTTTCACATGACCGATGACAAGAGTTTGTTCAGTACTTTGGAGGAGAAAGATCTTCAGATACTCATAACAATGGGTAATGATGAGAAGTTAGTGTCTCAGGTGTAGGCATGGTTATTTTTTAGAGGGAGCATGGAGCTCGCCTTACCTTGACTAATGTCAAGTATGTACCAGGACTGAAGAGAAACTTGGTGTTGATCATGATGCTGGAAGACAGAGGCTATGATGTAGTCCTGAGTAAGGGAAAGGTTTTCCTTAGACACATCATCACTAGATAGGTGAAGTAGATCGCTTCACGGGTCAAGAACCTATATGCTCTTGAGGTTCAAGATGCATGCAAAGCTGTGAGCAGCAAGGCAACTAATGGAGACTTGGTGGTTGAGAGGGAGGGTATATTACCTCTCAACAAGCAGAGCCAGAAGAAGTCTCAGACGATTGTGGAGGAGCCACAATTGGTGCAACAACTTCAGGAAGTTGTGGAGCAGCCACAACAGGGGAAGCTGCGTGGAGATCGAGTAGAGACATATACTCATGCAGATACCTCCAGTAGGGGCAAACTTCGAGCTAGGTGGGAAGAGGGATCACATGTAGCCATACCTCTAGGTAGGAGGTGGGGCAATATAGAGTGATCGTCCCAAGGAGGAGGGGCAGGATCCTTGAGGTACCCAACCTCTTGGATGAGAACTTGATATGGGAGCCCCAATGTGGAGTAGCAGGAACTGACTGATTGAGTAGAGACAGATGCGGATGGAGTGGCAGAGAGAGCTAGAGTGTAGGGAATCCTAGGATAATGCATAGCTAGCAGGCTGCAGCAATGCAAGAGGCACAAGTGTTTTGCATAGTGCTAGGTGGCACAGAGAGGTGTGCAATGGTGTGAGATGCATGGAGATTGTTGCAGTAGCACAGATGTCAGAGAGGGAGCACTTGTCAGCAGTAGGTAGAGCTTCAACATCAGAGTATGTTCCTAGCCCAACAGAGTGGTTAGTTGGGAGTGTTTTTGTTCCAAGTGTTGTTGGAGAAAGTGGACCGGGTAGATGTGTTGCATGCAAAACATTCCAAAGCTACAGGATCGAGTTCAAGAGGAAACCTTTCTTGTTGAGAGGGAGTGTTGAAAAATGTGCAACAAGAAATGTTAAATTTAGAATGTGCTAAAAATAGACCTTCTAAAAATAGCAGTTTGGCCAGTGAGGTCATTGGCCACATTGGGTGAGAGGTGAAACTGCTAAAAATAGAAAGTTATAAAAATAGCATTTCTGGGTGCCTTCCTATTTATAGCAGTCCCTAGTCTATCTATAGGAAGTAAAATTGATTTTGGTCTTAACAGAAATTTGAAATATTAATTAATTAATTTAGTTGAGTTAATTAATTAAGGAAATTCGAATTTAAAGTCTTTGTGAGCATGCACATGAGTTTCCTCCACTGATTGAGGGAATAAGCATGAGTTCTATAATGAGAGAATCATTTGACTTAGTTCTAAATAGTCAAATCCAGTTAGATTATTTTAACCAGTTGTTAAAATAATGAAATATAGCTTGTTAATGCTTGCATGCATGTGAAAACTATTCTTTTAGATAGCTAAGGATTCACTCATGGATAAATGTTACATGTCAGTTCTGTCAGAGACCCAGTTGAGATCAGATGTGAGACAATGTACTATCAGATGTTTGGATATTTCTAGCAAGTATTGCTTGCATGGAGAAGGATCTATTATAGGAGATTGGAGGACTTGTGGCCTATATATTGAGGCCTAGGCAGTCCATGATTTTCATCTTCTGATTGAATATCATCAGAGTACAGAGAGAGTAGAATAGCTTGAGAGCTAATTCTTTTTGTATTGTGAAGAGGATTTCCACTTGATTGATAATACATGATTGGGATTTTATGCTGGTGCTTTCCCCTGGATATATCTTGTGTTATGTGTGATTATTTCTCTTGATCAGTTATGCATGTTTCTACTTGATGTTGCTCATGAATTCGATTATGCTTCCACTTAATGTTTTGTAGAAGTAGAACAAGTATTATGCTTTAGCACATTGCATATATTGGTTTGTTCTATAGGTGAAATTTCTACAACATCTTCGTTTTCTCTTTCTTTCTCCCATTCCTCTCTTGCCATATTCTCCTCATCATCTCCATACATTATGTCTACCATTTTTTACATCTTGTAGAAGTCGTGATACATATCTCTGTCATCCTCCATTTTATTTCTTATTGCACGTTCAATCATTCACACTCGCAATTCACATCAGAGAGAAGACCACTCTGATACCAAACTTGATCTGGATCTCTTCAGCTACAGAATTAACCAAGATATTTTACTTCTGTTATGTCAGCATAATTGCATATAGAAGAGCATAAAACAACCACATGTGCATATTGTAAAGAAGAGGAAACATAAATATGACCATCAAATCACGAACACAAACACGTTGATAACGGATTTCACCTATAGTGTGGGTTACGTCTCCGGGCCCTGGTGTCAATAGTGGGGAGGATGCTTCATTAAATGTTGTGAATGATGACGATGTACATGGAATATTCTTTGTCATTACAAGGATGAATACCCTCAACTAGAGTGGCGTGTCTCTCCACGAGACGTTCTCAGGAACTCTCACTCATATGCGCAAATTCCCTCAACAAGAGTGGCATGTATCTCCATGAGACATTCTCCCTATAATAACTCCCACTCAAATGGGAATTCCTTTAGCATGACAAGCTAATAAAATCTCACATGATGTGGCATACAAGTATCCTTCAACATAATGATAATCAAGGATCTTAACAATAAAAACATCATCTTAGCAAATCAGAAGAAAAACGTTACATTACTGCATAATATACCTCAACTT
This sequence comes from Pinus taeda, assembly GCA_000404065.3. Lineage (NCBI taxonomy): Eukaryota > Viridiplantae > Streptophyta > Pinopsida > Pinales > Pinaceae > Pinus > Pinus taeda. Next base: position 37,637 of record APFE030948707.1, on the reverse strand, counting down.
TTGGAGATGGCCGAAAGATGCAAAGCTCAGTTGTTGAAACAAACATCACTGCTAAATTAATGGTGTGAAATCATGTCAAACGACTATAAACTTTTCCCTTTTCTGACATTGTCAAATTTAGGACCCTTAGGAATCTCGAAGATTCTCCCAAAGATTCCTTCTTGAAGATGGATGAGAAATATGCTGCTCGGATGAATATTTTGAGCACACCACTGCACTCCCTATGAAATTCTGTGAAAAAAGACTATAAATTTGGCGTCATTCTGCCTCGGTAAAAAATAAACCTCGAATGAAATATTTTATATTCCACAAGATTCTCCAAAGATTCCTTGCTGCTGGACGCCTGAATTTCTGCTGCTCACATGGAGATTCTACTATACAGTTGGACTCTTGGCGAGAAAACGTACAAAAATTATTATAAGGTTGATAAATTCTGACACTGAAACCTTTGGCCCTCTAAAGGAATCTTTTTGGCATCTATTGATTCTCCTTGCTCAGGGTTCTGCCTCCTGATTTGCTCATGGTTCCACTCTGGTCCTCCGCCGCTCTAATGCCTCCGCCAGTCAAATGGGAAAATGGATAAGTTTATATATAAAATCCCTGGGTTGACAATCCAAAGAGGTCATTTGGCCTATTGGTGAGGGCGCAAAGTTTGGCACGGGTAGGTCGAGGTTCCAACCCCACTGACCCGCATTTAGTGCATTTGTTTTGACCAATGCTAAATTTAAATAGCACATTATAATTTTAAACCCCATTTTTTAAAATTGGTTGGCAATTAAGATTAGTAGTTAGTGCCGATGGTCACATATTATATGTACCACATTGTTTTGGAGCTACCAGTGAGTCGATTTGACCTCACCGGGTGGAGTGGGTTTGAGCCCCGCCGGAGGTGGTCCACCCACCCGTAACCTTTGTTTTTTTGTAGCATAGATTAATAATATGTGACTGCTGACGGGGTGGGGGGGGGGGTTGACAGCCTGCCCCACATTTTTTTTTGTAACCACTATGGTTATTTTTCAATTTGTCGAAAATAAGGGTAACTAGACAAATTAACAGTTCAAAAAATTCCCCTGTTTTGGTGGTCAAATTTCGTGTGCCGGGTTTCTGCCATTTTGTTGCCTCCTTAACTCTACCACTTACCTAAGTTTGACCAACTATAAATTGACTATACAAACTCAGATTTGAGTTTCGTTTTCACTGTTGGAATTAGGTGACGAGCACTACGATCTAGTTTTGGTTTCACTTCAATCCGAGGGATTTTATTTTTGAGCTATTCTGAGGCCACTTCTGAATCTGAGCGTGTCTAGAGCCACCTGGATCACACCCCATAGATTTATCCTTTGATTAATAGCCGACCAACCTCATTCTTTGTTGCCTCAATAGGGCTCAAGAAAGGTTGTGTGCTTTCTCATTTGATGTATATTTTGGTGGCTGAGAGTCTAATTCGAAATATGGAGATAGAAAGGATGGAGGGTCATCTTCTAGGTCTCAATATTGTGAGAAACGTAAAGGAGGTAAATCATTCACAATTTGTAGATGATATGCTTCTCTCGAGAGGTGCTTCAAATATTATTTCTCTTTGCTTCAAAGGATTGCTTGAATCCTACTTGGAATGATCAAGGGGATTGGTGAATAAAAAAAGTCATTTATTTGGATGGAATTGCTTGAAATCAACATTGTAGGAGATTTCTAAAGCTCTTGAATTCCCTGTTGAGATCGTGTTAGGGCCTGGATCTACCTTAGGCTGAAGGAAGGCAGGTCTAGGGTAACATCAAACCACGCTTAACCTGGTAGCTATCCCTACCAGGTCGGGAGAGGGCTCTCTCCTTGTCAATCTCAATTAGGATATTGGAAATTAGGGCTTGAGATGACTGAATTTAATGTAGATTTTAGGCTAGGCATAGTAGCTCAAGGTTTTTGGTTTAATTTTTAGGTTTTGGTTGCTAGATCAATTGGAGAAGGCAGATTGGGTCTGGGAAATCAACTCAGGGATACAATCATGTTCTGCGGGGCGAGGTAGACAAGGGTTTATGTACTAGAAATGGATTAAGATGGTAGATTAAGACAACTGAGGAGTTGAGGAGGGCATAAAGAAACTATGAATCCTCTTCAAATAGTTGAAAACCATGAAAACCAAATGCGTTCCCAAGACAAAGCACAACAATGTATTTTATCCATTCACCTTGATTCATTTAGTTTTAGAAGAGAAATATGGATTTGGATACATATAAAACATAAGAAAAACTCATTACAAAGAAGAAACAATACATAAACTCACTGTCACAAGAATCCCACAAAAATAGCTGCGAAACCTGGTTTTATTCCTTGCCAAACTGCTGATACAAATGTTCAATGAGTGCCACCACTTCTACCAAAGTCCAACCTTTACAAATGACTAAGAAATTACATAATACAGGCAAGGAAACCACTCCTGCTAGCTATCAAGGTCTAATCCATGAGAAAAGGGGTGGTTTCAACCATATCTAAACTAGGAACACAAAAGTAGGTAGTGGAACAACTTGCCTCTAAAACTTAGGGAACCAATTCATTACAGCTCAAAACCACTTGGAATTTGATGTGTCTACCATATGAGGTGATTTTAATCTATACTTACATCAAATACATCATTTTCCATGCATACATTTACCTAAACAAGAAGAAAAGTCAACCACTAAAGAAACTGGGTGAAATTTTGAGTTTTAGGAAAAATTGACAAAATCTACCTGATGCGTAGCACCCTAAGCCTGATGCGCAGTGCCACTTCAAGGCTACCTTTGGAGGCCTTCCACTCACCCAAATCAGGCCCAAGATGTCCTGTTGGAAAGCTCTGCCTGTCTAGTTTTTGAAACACTTTGAATTTTCTGATTTGGAGTGATTTGACCCTCCAAAAGTTGATTCTCCCAAGGCTGCTTCTTGTGGGTCCAAAAAGTGGTAGAGAGGGCATTTTTGGGTGTTTTTTTCCCTTTTGGTGGCCCAGATCTTCTCCACAATTGATCAAAATTTCTAGGTTTGCTTATTTTTTGATGCTAAATCCAAATCTATAAGCCATTTGTTAAGAGGATGCACCAATTCAATGCGCAACGCCGGAATTTCTCGTGTTTCTATTTTCAAAAATGCAAAATAACAAAAAATTTCCAAAATTTCCTCAAATTTGGTAAGAGGGAACCTCATTAAGTGCTTTGCTATGCTAATGAAGCTTCAGCCAAGATTTTGAGTTTATCGTGCTCTTTCTTGTTCCTCAAAACTCTTCTTAGCTTGGATTTTAGCCTCTTTACCCTTGTTGTGTAAATCTTGTTCTGAGTTAAGTAATGATAGGCTATATGGTGCAACATTTTCTTCTCTTTGTTGGCTTTCTCAAGCAACTTCTCAAGGTGAATGTTCACCCTTTCCAACCATGTCTCTCGGTCATTCTCAATTTCTTGCTAAAGGGAGGTCATCTCGATCTTTGTTTTCTTTGCCTCTTGCCTATCTTCCCTAATCATATGTAGCTCCATAATAGCTTGCTTATCTGTCAATTGTTTGTTTTCTTGCTTAAGAAAGTTGATGATCCATTTGGCCCTCTCAAGGTTAAGTGATAAGGCTTGTATTTCAGCCTCCTTCTCTTTGATAATCACGTCCTTGATTCTTGAGCCTTGAGAGCCCAAGTCAGTGATTTCCTCCTCAATCAAAATAAACTCTGTGTCTTGCCCTTCAGTAGGGCTCTCCTCATGCATCTTTTGATTTCCTTTGTCTCTGCTCTTTGACTGCTGGCCAACCTGTATAGCTGGAGAAGAAGGAAAAGCCCTTTCCACCCCCGGTGAAGATAGGATTTTCCTGTGGTCTGGTGAAGAAAACGAGACCCCTTCCACCTCCGGTGAAGATAGTACTCGCCTGGCAGCAACAAAAAGCTTCCTTGTGCCTCTCTCATAGGTGACAAACATAGGAACCTCCTCTGTTTTATTTTCAGGCTCCTTTTGTTTCCTGAAAGGTTCACCTTCCTCTTGGGGATCTGAAAATATTTGAGGCCCCTTGAAGCACTCATGGGTAATGAAAGTTTCCCATGGCATTCCAAACTGAGTGAGTTGATGCAAAACAATAATTTTGATGATAGGAAAATGATAAATGTTATTGAGTTGCTGTGGATATGGTTTTCTCTTTGCAATCACTGTCATCCTCTCTATGTTTTTGCATATAAAATAAGGGATGCTCATCATTCTGACCCTGGTGAAGTGCATGAGCAATCTGATGTGGTAGGCATAAAGTTTGGAGAACCTACCCTCACATGTAAAGTATTTAATGATAAGTTTGAGGGTGGAACATACCAGTCCTCCAGGAATTTAAAAGGAAACACCTTGCTGAGTTTGCCATGGTACTTGGCCTTGATATAAGGCTCATAATGCTGCTTACTAATATTTTGCCTTTTGTTCCACTTTTCCCCTACATCTAGAATTCTTGTGGCCTCTACAATGATAGTTAGTGAAAGAGTGAAGTTTACCCCAGCAAGATGTACCATATTGTTATCCATGTTTATCACAAACTGCCTTGCTAACTCATGGTGAAATTTGACCCTCTCAACCATTTCACAAAACTCAAAACAGGACTGATATCTGAAACATGTGGTGACTAGTGGGTAAGCAAGGATTTCACTCATGCTGATAGGTTCATCCCTGATGATTTTTCCACCTTTGTGAGGCTTCCTGGATTGCACATTTCTCTCTCTGGAGCTATCACTAAGCGTGTCCTCTTCAAAATTTGATTCACTGCCTGTTTCCATGCTTGTCTCTATGAGATAATGTGGTGATGATATGTTGAATAATGGATAATAGGTGGGAACAAAAAGGTGAGTATGAAGAGATTTTGTAAATGGAACAATAGCAATGAGATGAGGTATGGGAATGAAGGGAAGGATTTGGGGAGCTAGGGTTTTGATGTATGAGGGACTTAGGGTTTGATAAAGGGGATTAGTTTCTTAGGCAAAATAGGGAAAGGGAAAATAGAATCAAGAGGTAGTTTTAGTGCAATGAAGTTGAGAAAAGGGACAAGGGAAAAGGATTTTGCAGTGGTGACAAATAAGATAAGAAAACACACTAGGGTTTTGAGTCTTAGGAGATAAAAATATAATTGAAGCATAAAAAACCCTACCTAAGCTCCAAAGTGAGTGCACTTACTTGTTAAGAAGGCAAATGAATCATCTGGGAGGATTTGAGATGAATTTGTTTGGTTTTGAAGCCTCACTAGCCAATGCGCAATGCCTGCCTGATGCACAACGTCGACCCTCTGATGTGCAGCCCCAAATAGATTTGCACTAGATTTGCAATTTTCCTCCTGTTTTGCTCACTCTTCCCTCAAAATGCGATTTTGGCTCTCTACTTGGCTCTTTTCACAATAGAATGACTTCCTATCATGATTTTTCTTTTATACACCTTACATTTTAATTTTTGTTCATTTCCAACCCACTTTTCTAAGGTCTTGGTCACTTTATAAATACTCTACTTTTTAGTTTGAAATTTGACTCTTTTTCTTGGCAATTTGATGGAATGATGTCTTCATGCTTTTGTTTTTACAATGGCATGAGTTGGCAAGGTGACCAGGAACAGCTGCTGAGTGCTTATTACATATAAAAATAATTAAATTACATGAAATTTTTACAAAAATGGAACAATACTCTGTTTTTACCTCAAAATAGAGTGTTGAGATGAAAACGATTTATCGAGCATACTAAAGTAAAGTTAGGACTTTATGAACCTTCATGTGCCTACTGAACTCTTTATTTGAACATAATTGACAAACCCTAAGACCTAATGGGACTAAACCTTAGGAATAGTTGTTATAAATGAAATGAAACAGGATGACTGTGAATGACTAAAAAGAAGTGTAAACATGTCAACAGGTGGATGTCATGAGGGAAACTGGCATGAAACCACTACCATCAGTTGATCCATGACCTAATGGAATGCAGCTGATCGAATGAGACACCTAATATGCATGCAAAAGAGCAATTTGATCACCGATGGAAGTGTGAAGACACAAACACTAATAGATTGGATGGCAATCCTTCATATTTTTGGGAATTCTTATTTCACTAGGAATTTCCAATGCACATGACTGAAAGGAAATTATTCAAAAATTTAAAAAGAAATTTCAGTCTTGGGGAGGCACAATGGCTAAACACAATGGGACTTTGGTAAATTCAGTACCATCTACTCTTTCAATATACCTATGTTATGGAATCCTAACTCCTAAGGGAGTGATCAATCAAGTAAGTGCCTTGATACGAAATTCCTTTGGCAAGGTGGGAAATCTAATGATAAAAAGTTTCACTTGGTTCATTGGAATGTCATCGGACTAGCATGAAAGTTTGGAGGGTTGGAAATCAAAGGCCCCCATTTATGAATCTAGCTCTCGACATGAAGATCATATGGTGTCTAATAACTGATTCTAAAGAGTGGTGGAAAATGGCCTTCTTGAAGAGGTATTTCCACAAATATCATTTACTTAGGATGGAAGCTGCTGACTGATGGGTATTGTCTCTAGGGTATGGAATTTTTTGTAAGGAAGCTGCCCCAATGGAGCACACATTAATATGTGGAAAGAAAAATTTGCATCAGAAGGGCCTCTAAGGGAGCAAGAGGAATTCAGTGATTTGGAAGAATGGATGCAAAAGTAGGTTATGTTAAGTTAAAGGATATATCCATATGGGATGAAAAGGTAAGATGGAAAGGATGGTCATTACTACACCTTCCTTTACACCTCCAACAATAATGGGAATTGTGCATACGAATTTTAAAGGGAATGGATCATATTTCCATCTCACTTTGAGATCAACAATCTTGGAAAATAATTCCCCATCAACAGTATACAACTAAAGAAGGATATGCCCTCCTTATCACAAAAATAGCTCACTTAGATCCCCATCAACTATGGAAGACAACTTGAAGCAAAGATGGAATACCCAAAGTCAATACATTTTTTTGGATCTTAGTGCATCAAAAAATTATCATAGTAGAAAATCTAAGGGATAGAAATATACAGGGTCCTTCAAGGTGTATATTATGTAGACATTTAGAGGATACTACTCGTTATCTATTTAGACGGTGTCCATTTTCTCTGGTGCTGTGGAGAGCAACATACCCCTTTTACAACATAGAGACAATTATGAGACATGATAGGATATGTTTGAAAGCTAGAGAACCAAATTTTCATGGGAATGAAAGACCTCTTCACTTTTAGTTTGTTGTTGGGAATCTCTCCCTAAATTCCTATCCTAGTAAGTTTGGATTGCTAGGAATAAAGGAACATTTGACAAAGAGAAATGTGATCCTCTCTCAAAATTACATAAGGCCACATGTATTTTATTTGAATCCATCATAGTCCAAAGTTATAAAATCTCAGAGTTGGACAATCTTTCTCACGTAGAAAGGGAATGAATCAAAGTGGGTAATCCCCTAGATTAGGCTAGTAACTACAAACTTCAACCCTCACATTTGGGGAACTTATGCATATGACAAGAATCCAGAGAATTTCTGCAATGCCATTTGAACAAGAACCAATATTCATTATTTTTTATGGTGCCTCCAATGGAAATCAGGGGGTGGCAGGAGCAGGGGGGTTATTCTACTCCCCAATGAAAACACAGAGTCATAATATGCTTAGGGATTGGGAATGGCAGACAACAATCCATCATAATACCTTGTACTATGGGAGGGATTTGAAATTGCAATGGCAAATAAAATAACCAAAATTATAGTGTATGGTGACTCAATGTCGGTAATACACTGGATGAGGAAAATAAAAGGATTGAAAATCATAGATTATCCCCCCATTCTATGGAGGTTCATCCTTCAAACTATGAAATTCAAGAAAATGTAATTCTTGCATGTGTATCCTCACCATAACACAATGACAAGCTCTTTGGGAAAAAAGGGAGTCATCTTGGAGCAAATAAAATTGGAATTGGATCATGGAAGGTCCCTTATTTCACCAATCCCATGATTATAAAACATAATTACTATGGTATTAATACCAAGCTAAATTACATGCACAACCAAATATTTGAATAAAAATTCAAGGTAGATCCCATCCAATTTCTCTTCACATCAAATTTGTGTTTCAATGCTCATCCATCGACACAAAAGCATAAGTCACGGGAGCCCTCATTAGTCTTTTGGCAACAAACATTGAAGGAATTGGACCCCTGTCCAAATCACATTAACATTTGGTGTTGTGTGGAGTTTAACTAGGAGAACAAGTGGCATAGAGTTTCAATGCAGTCGGGGTGGGAACTATTAATACATGTGAGAAGCACCTCGATCAACATTATACATTCACTCCTCTACAGATGAATGCTAATATTACTAATTCTTTGTAGCAAATCTTTGACATTCCTTAGACCTGTTCAAGATCCATGTATGGATTTAGAAATTTTGCATTCCAATGCCTCAGGAAGGTGTCAATGGAGGATGTGTGGCTATATAAGGTTTCATTCTATGTTTATGCCCTACACTGCTCTATTTTTGAGCATCCATACCTGTGAATTAAGGCATCCCCTTCTTTACAAATATCAATACATGGAATACAACTATAGTGCAATGACGAATATGGAAGGTCAGTCACCAGAGGATGGGTGGTTCAAAACTTACAAACTGATCTCTAAGCTGCTAGAATCGGTCGAGGGGCTATTGTTTACCCTTCAAAAAAGATTTAAATGGAGGAGCAAGAAATAAAATCCTATAAATTATTTATGAACACAAAGCTTAAGCTTTAGCAGGGTCAGTTGGAACAGTTCAAGGCTAAAATTCATTCTGAGCTAACAACACTGGAGGTTAGGGTGGAAAAAATTGAAGGAAATGACAGTAGTGGGATTTTTCTATGTGAGAATGCGATGGGATTCCAAACTGAGTGAGCTGATGCAAAACAATAATTTTGATGATAGGAAAATGATAAATGTTATTGAGTTGCTGTGGATATGGTTTTCTCTTTGCAATCACTGTCATCCTCTCTATGTTTTTGCATATAAAATAAGGGATGCTCATCATTCTGACCCTGGTGAAGTGCATGAGCAATCTGATGTGGTAGGCATAAAGTTTGGAGAACCTACCCTCACATGTAAAGTATTTAATGATAAGTTTGAGGGTGGAACATATCAGTCCTCTAGGAATTTAAAAGGAAACACCTTGCTGAGTTTGCCATGGTACTTGGCCTTGATATAAGGCTCATAATGCTGCTTACTAATATTTTGCCTTTTGTTCCACTTTTCCCCTACATCTAGAATTCTTGTGGCCTCTACAATGATAGTTAGTGAAAGAGTGAAGTTTACCCCAGCAAGATGTACCATATTGTTATCCATGTTTATCACAAACTGCCTTGCTAACTCATTGTGAAATTTGACCCTCTCAACCATTTCACAAAACTCAAAACAGGACTGATATCTGAAACATGTGGTGACTAGTGGGTAAGCAAGGATTTCACTCATGCTGATAGGTTCATCCCTGATGATTTTTCCACCTTTGTGAGGCTTCCTGGATTGCACATTTCTCTCTCTGGAGCTATCACTAAGCGTGTCCTCTTCAAAATTTGATTCACTGCCTGTTTCCATGCTTGTCTCTATGAGATAATGTGGTGATGATATGTTGAATAATGGATAATAGGTGGGAACAAAAAGGTGAGTATGAAGAGATTTTGTAAATGGAACAATAGCAATGAGATGAGGTATGGGAATGAAGGGAAGGATTTGGGGAGCTAGGGTTTTGATGTATGAGGGACTTAGGGTTTGATAAAGGGGATTAGTTTCTTAGGCAAAATAGGGAAAGGGAAAATAGAATCAAGAGGTAGTTTTAGTGCAATGAAGTTGAGAAAAGGGACAAGGGAAAAGGATTTTGCAGTGGTGACAAATAAGATAAGAAAACACACTAGGGTTTTGAGTCTTAGGAGATAAAAATATAATTGAAGCATAAAAAACCCTACCTAAGCTCCAAAGTGAGTGCACTTACTTGTTAAGAAGGCAAATGAATCATCTGGGAGGATTTGAGATGAATTTGTTTGGTTTTGAAGCCTCACTAGCCAATGCGCAACGCCTGCCTGATGCACAACGTCGACCCTCTGATGTGCAGCCCCAAATAGATTTGCACTAGATTTGTAATTTTCCTCCTGTTTTGCTCACTCTTCCCTCAAAATGCGATTTTGGCTCTCTACTTGGCTCTTTTCACAATAGAATGACTTCCTATCATGATTTTTCTTTTATACACCTTACATTTTAATTTTTGTTCATTTCCAACCCACTTTTCTAAGGTCTTGGTCACTTTATAAATACTCTACTTTTCAGTTTGAAATTTGACTCTTTTTCTTGGCAATTTGATGGAATGATGTCTTCATGCTTTTGTTTTTACAATGGCATGAGTTGGCAAGGTGACCAGGAACAGCTGCTGAGTGCTTATTACATATAAAAATAATTAAATTACATGAAATTTTTACAAAAATGGAACAATACTCTGTTTTTACCTCAAAATAGAGTGTTGAGATGAAAACGATTTATCGAGCATACTAAAGTAAAGTTAGGACTTTATGAACCTTCATGTGCCTACTGAACTCTTTATTTGAACATAATTGACAAACCCTAAGACCTAATGGGACTAAACCTTAGGAATAGTTGTTATAAATGAAATGAAACAGGATGACTGTGAATGACTAAAAAGAAGTGTAAACATGTCAACAGGTGGATGTCATGAGGGAAACTGGCATGAAACCACTACCATCAGTTGATCCATGACCTAATGGAATGCAGCTGATCGAATGAGACACCTAATATGCATGCAAAAGAGCAATTTGATCACCGATGGAAGTGTGAAGACACAAACACTAATAGATTGGATGGCAATCCTTCATATTTTTGGGAATTCTTATTTCACTAGGAATTTCCAATGCACATGACTGAAAGGAAATTATTCAAAAATTTAAAAAGAAATTTCAGTCTTGGGGAGGCACAATGGCTAAACACAATGGGACTTTGGTAAATTCAGTACTATCTACTCTTTCAATATACCTATGTTATGGAATCCTAACTCCTAAGGGAGTGATCAATCAAGTAAGTGCCTTGATACGAAATTCCTTTGGCAAGGTGGGAAATCTAATGATAAAAAGTTTCACTTGGTTCATTGGAATGTCATCGGACTAGCATGAAAGTTTGGAGGGTTGGAAATCAAAGGCCCCCATTTATGAATCTAGCTCTCGACATGAAGATCATATGGTGTCTAATAACTGATTCTAAAGAGTGGTGGAAAATGGCCTTCTTGAAGAGGTATTTCCACAAATATCATTTACTTAGGATGGAAGCTGCTGACTGATGGGTATTGTCTCTAAGGTATGGAATTTTTTGTAAGGAAGCTGCCCCAATGGAGCACACATTAATATGTGGAAAGAAAAATTTGCATCAGAAGGGCCTCTAAGGGAGCAAGAGGAATTCAGTGATTTGGAAGAATGGATGCAAAAGTAGGTTATGTTAAGTTAAAGGATATATCCATATGGGATGAAAAGGTAAGATGGAAAGGATGGTCATTACTACACCTTCCTTTACACCTCCAACAATAATGGGAATTGTGCATACGAATTTTAAAGGGAATGGATCATATTTCCATCTCACTTTGAGATCAAAAATCTTGGAAAATAATTCCCCATCAACAGTATACAACTAAAGAAGGATATGCCCTCCTTATCACAAAAATAGCTCACTCAGATCCCCATCAACTATGGAAGACAACTTGAAGCAAAGATGGAATACCCAAAGTCAATACATTTTTTTGGATCTTAGTGCATCAAAAAATTATCATAGTAGAAAATCTAAGGGATAGAAATATACAGGGTCCTTCAAGGTGTATATTATGTAGACATTTAGAGGATACTACTCGTTATCTATTTAGACGGTGTCCATTTTCTCTGGTGCTGTGGAGAGCAACATACCCCTTTTACAACATAGAGACAATTATGAGACATGATAGGATATGTTTGAAAGCTAGAGAACCAAATTTTCATGGGAATGAAAGACCTCTTCACTTTTAGTTTGTTGTTGGGAATCTCTCCCTAAATTCCTATCCTAGTAAGTTTGGATTGCTAGGAATAAAGGAACATTTGACAAAGAGAAATGTGATCCTCTCTCAAAATTACATAAGGCCACATGTATTTTATTTGAATCCATCATAGTCCAAAGTTATAAAATCTCAGAGTTGGACAATCTTTCTCACGTAGAAAGGGAATGAATCAAAGTGGGTAATCCCCTAGATTAGGCTAGTAACTACAAACTTCAACCCTCACATTTGGGGAACTTATGCATATGACAAGAATCCAGAGAATTTCTGCAATGCCATTTGAACAAGAACCAATATTCATTATTTTTTATGGTGCCTCCAATGGAAATCAGGGGGTGGCAGGAGCAGGGGGGTTATTCTACTCCCCAATGAAAACACAGAGTCATAATATGCTTAGGGATTGGGAATGGCAGACAACAATCCATCATAATACCTTGTACTATGGGAGGGATTTGAAATTGCAATGGCAAATAAAATAACCAAAATTATAGTGTATGGTGACTCAATGTCGGTAATACATTGGATGAGGAAAATAAAAGGATTGAAAATCATAGATTATCCCCCCATTCTATGGAGGTTCATCCTTCAAACTATGAAATTCAAGAAAATGTAATTCTTGCATGTGTATCCTCACCATAATACAATGACAAGCTCTTTGGGAAAAAAGGGAGTCATCTTGGAGCAAATAAAATTGGAATTGGATCATGGAAGGTCCCTTATTTCACCAATCCCATGATTATAAAACATAATTACTATGGTATTAATACCAAGCTAAATTACATGCACAACCAAATATTTGAATAAAAATTCAAGGTAGATCCCATCCAATTTCTCTTCACATCAAATTTGTGTTTCAATGCTCATCCATCGACACAAAAGCATAAGTCACGGGAGCCCTCATTAGTCTTTTGGCAACAAACATTGAAGGAATTGGACCCCTGTCCAAATCACATTAACATTTGGTGTTGTGTGGAGTTTAACTAGGAGAACAAGTGGCATAGAGTTTCAATGCAGTCGGGGTGGGAACTATTAATACATGTGAGAAGCACCTCGATCAACATTATACATTCACTCCTCTACAGATGAATGCTAATATTACTAATTCTTTGTAGCAAATCTTTGACATTCCTTAGACCTGTTCAAGATCCATGTATGGATTTAGAAATTTTGCATTCCAATGCCTCAGGAAGGTGTCAATGGAGGATGTGTGGCTATATAAGGTTTCATTCTATGTTTATGCCCTACACTGCTCTATTTTTGAGCATCCATACCTGTGAATTAAGGCATCCCCTTCTTTACAAATATCAATACATGGAATACAACTATAGTGCAATGACGAATATGGAAGGTCAGTCACCAGAGGATGGGTGGTTCAAAACTTACAAACTGATCTCTAAGCTGCTAGAATCGGTCGAGGGGCTATTGTTTACCCTTCAAAAAAGATTTAAATGGAGGAGCAAGAAATAAAATCCTATAAATTATTTATGAACACAAAGCTTAAGCTTTAGTAGGGTCAGTTGGAACAGTTCAAGGCTAAAATTCATTCTGAGCTAACAACACTGGAGGTTAGGGTGGAAAAAATTGAAGGAAATGACAGTAGTGGGATTTTTCTATGTGAGAATGCGATGGGATTCCAAGTATGGTTCATCGTCAGGACAAGTTGGATGAATAGATCTCGCTTTGCATATTAAATAGATAGAGCAGAACATCCAACGGCTATATTTCTTGACCAGGTAACAACTATATTGACAACGGCTAGATTTGACCGAAAAACGGTTAGTTTGGTCTGGATTAGGGGTATAACATTTATTTAATTAAATAAGTTATTATGGTACTTGTTTCTAGATTTGTCATTGATTTTGTTGTTCAATTTCAAAAAAACATGTGCATTTTTTCCCTTTTATTTTAATTATGTTTTGTTTTAATTTTAATATTCAATAATTTTATATTTATAATAGTGGTTGCATTAAAAATTTCCCAATTTGGAATTGGATTTTGGGGTGTAAGCTTCATGGTAATGTCATGGATTTTTTCTTTTTTCTAATACAAATATTATTTAGTATTTTATGGTTATTTTATATGTGTCTATTTTGGATTTTGTCTATATTTTAATAAAAACTTTATCCTTGATTTTGGATTTCAAGTATCTGTGGTTCATTTCTTTTGATTGAATCGGAGTACCCACAGTAAAGATCATACTTGTCAACGTTTCAAATCCTAACAGGGATCCATCATCAGGACACTACCCTTGATTATTAAAGTGAACTCTTTTTCACCATATAAGAAGACCCTCCTCCAATCTTCTTGGTGAAACACGTAACCGTGGAGTTAACCTTATATATTGAATCAATGTGGATTATTAAGAAGGTAAAGTAATGTATGCTACATCGCATGATCTACAACTTTAATGATGTTTAGTCTTCCATTAATAAATATTAGGCTTGGACACAACAAAATTGAGATATTTCTTAAAGGATAATGTGGTTATTCATATGTATGCTAAAGGTTTCTTCACCTTGGAGTTTGTTATCGAGATGGATAGAGCACATGTTATGGGTAGACAAACACAATTTATGGGACTAGTGTTGAGCACACATTTATATTGAGGAGGGCGGGGAGGTGAATCAATATAAGATAATTTTTACCTATTCAAATATTCATGAACCATAAGAAAGTAATCACATCGAAGATCTATTGTAGAACATGGAACACAAGGTTTATGTGGAGACCATTTTGGGAGAAAATCACAAAACTTGTTTTTGTAATCGTTTGTAGGCACCAACTGATTGGAGAAGCAAATACCCACTACTGCAAATATTCATAGGCACTAACCTACATGAGACAACAATCTTGATCACAATCATTATTTGTAGACACCAACCTACTAGAGACACTAATCCCCATTGTTGCAAATATTTTTAGGCACCAACTAATTTCATTGAGTTTCCTTACCACTTCTAATTTTAGCAAGTATACTTGGTACTTCTACCTTCACCATGTCTACTTGTTCTTTTTTGTTCATGAGGTTTTCTTCTCCTAAAACTTGTTCTTTTTGGCCTCTTCCCAAGAATGAACTTGTACAACATGCCACATATCCAATTGTGCAAACATGGTTTTGTAATTCCAAGTTCACCAATTTGAAATTAATTTTTGGGATCATTCAGAAGCCCTAACTTTCATAAGGCATACTTTTGGAGCTATAGTGAACTGAAGTCTAAAATTATTACCAGAGGTACCTAGAGATCTTGCCTTTGTCTCCCAAGATTTCATAGTTTGAAACATCTCAGAAAATAAAGTCATAGCGAAAATGCCAAACTAGCAAATTTGAAGCTTATTTTAGGAATATTCATAAACCCTAAATTCTATGGGGCATATCTCCCAAACTACATCAAACCAAACTTATTTTTTTTTTACTATAGGTACCTAGATATCTCGCCTCTCTCTCTCTTCTCAAGATTTCATAGTCTGAAAGATATTAGAAAATAAGATATAGCGAAAATGCGAAACTAACTTGTTTAAAGAAGTTTTCAGGAGCATTCAAGAACCCTCACTTCCTTATAGAATATCTATGAAAGTGTAATGAACCAATGCATAAAATTTTTATCATGTGTATATGAAAATATCACCCTTATCTCCTCAAAATTTCACCATATGAAACATGCTAGAAGAAAAGTTATGGTTAAAATGATAATATGACTCGTTCACTCCAAAAATCACATTTTTGCTCCACCTTTAAAACCCAAGAATCTTTCCCAACTTCTCTTGCACACCTAAGATCTTTTCTTGCTTGGATGGTCTTGAAATGCACTCATATATCCTTTATTTATAGTGTTTCTACATTCACTTATGGGACCAACTTGTAAAACCGGTTGGGCCAACTTTTACTTTCTAGTTGGGCCAACCTGACATAATATTTCATATCTCCTAATTCCTATGGAGTTAGAGGAAGTGCCATATATCGTTGGAAATATCTTAGAATAATATTTTAAACCATATATCATATGCTCCTATCTGATGTCGGTATTTAGAGTAAAAAATGATTCAATGATAGGGTATCCAAAATAGTCATAACAAAAATTAGGCATCCAAACAATATTTCCAACAATCTCCCCCTTCGTCATTAAAGGAAACCCCTAGTCAATTCTGCAACAATATTGTAGTACTCCCCTTGTTTATGACTCTCCTTGTGTCTGCAATTATTCCTTTGTCTCCATCTTATCTCCCTTTGACATCAATGGCAAATGGTTACTCCCCTTGAGCTTGTGCTTCCTTTTATTGGCTAGATGAGAGAGATATCACTCCCAACTTTTATTTGAGATATTCAAATCTTTATCTAGTAAGGGGTTTGGTAAATATATCTACAACTTATTCCTTGGTGGCAATGTATTATGGCTTGTAATTTTGTTCGACTACTTATTCTCTTAGGAAGTGGTACTTGATAAGAATATGCTTCATCTTTTAATACATAACATGGTCCTTTGAATTTTTTATTCCACTTGTGTTGTCACCGATGATTGGATTGGCTGATCATATTCCATCTTGATATATTTTGGTTTGTGCTTCATTTATAGAACTTGTGTGCAACATGCTGCTCCTATAATATATTTGACTTCTATTGTGGATAAAGAGTTTGAAGTGTGCTTCTTGCTCAACCATGATACTAGACAGTTGCCTAGAAAGAATGCTCCTCACTTGTACTTTCATTGTAATCAATACTTCCTACCCAATCTACACTCATATATGATGTTAGAGTGAAGTCCTTACTTCTTGAATACGATAAGTGAAAGTCCAATGTGGCCTTAAGTTATCTAAAAATTCTATTTGTTGATTGCACATGCATCTCCTTTGGTGTAGATTGAAATATTGCAACCAATCTCATTGCTTGCATGATGTCTCCCTTCATGTAATCACATATAGTAGGTTTCCAGTCCTCTACAATGTTTGGTTTGCTTCTGGGAATCTTCATCTTTGTTGAATTTACATCTTGTCATTATGGGTGTACTGATTGGTGCACAATCTTCCAATTCTAAATTTCTTCAACATCTCCTTGATGTATTTGGTATGAGAAATCAATATGCCTTTGCATGATTGAGAAATATACAAACCTAGAAAAAATGAAAATTGTCTAACCATGGACATCTCAAATTCTTTATGCATTTCTTCTGCATACTTTTGGCTCATTTTGTCAACATTACATCCAAAAATGATATCATCCACATAAACCATAATGATTAACATATTTTCATTTTTTGTTTTGATATTAATAATGTTGTTTGCAACTCCTATTTTGAAACCTTGTTGTTGTGCATATTTTCAAGTCTTAAATACCAAGATCTCAGAGCTTGCTTTAGCCCATATAGTGCTTTCTTCAATATACATAAATGATCTTCATTTTCTAACAATTTAAATCCTTTTGGATGATCAATATATGGTTCTTCTTCTAGATTTCCATTTAGAAAAGTTGAATTGAAATCCATTTGATAGAATTTTAATTTATTGAAAGACACAAATGCTACAAAAAATTGATTGCTTCTAATTCTTGCAATTGGAGCAAAGGTTTCTTCAAATTCAATACCCTCAAATTGAACATATCCTTTACAAACCAATCTTGCTTTATTTCTTGTTACTTGTCCATCGTGATTCAACTTGTTTCTAAAGACCCATTTGGTGTCAATCACATTCTTGTATTTTGGCTTTGGTACAATCTAATTCTCCTTCCATAGAATTAACCCAATTCTCACCTTCACTAGCCCGTGTAAAGTTCTTGGGATCTATTTTGGATAAAAAAGAAAATTTTTCTCGTTTTGGTGCACTTTTAATCCTTTTCTAGTTTAAACTCTTGTATATATATCACCAAAAATATTATTTTTTGGATTATACTCTTGGACAAGTATGGATGGTGTCTTTGGATATTAGTATTTTATTTTTTCTCATTCTTTCCTTTCTCCTTCCTTATCTTCTTCCTTTTCTCATTCTCTACAGATTGTCTCCTTTGGATTTGCATTGTTTGTGACTTTTCTTTTGAGGTATTGCTTCATCCACTCTTACATCAATACTTTCTACCACCTTCAGTAGCCTTTTGTTGTACCATTTGTTGGGATTACTTCTGGATGCTACGCTAACAAAGATACCTTCATCTATTATAAGATCAAACTTGTCAAAATTATCTTCAATTGTGTTTATAGAAAATTTTCTCTCAAATACTTTGAAGTATTTGACTGTAGATTTTCTACCTTCCCATATTCATAAGGTGTCTTGCCACTATTTATTTTAATTTGTGCTTTATTCAAAATGCAGATTATTGTGTTGATTGGTTCTCTTGAAAAGGTGTTTGGTAGTTTGGCTTTATGTAGCATTGTTTTATCCATTTCCCATACAATATGTTTTTCCTTTCTATAAGTCCATTTTGTTGTGGTGTCCTTACTACTGAAAAATGTCTCTTGATTCAATGATTCTCACTTTTTACTTCCTTTAGGATGAGAAATTTGTTCTCATATGATGTCATGTGTTTAACGTCCACTATCAATGTACCATTGGATTCATTTGTTTTGAGCATATAATGCATGTCCACATTCTTCCTTCTTCTATTATTCTTGCTTCATTTTCCACACATTTATGTATACTTCTCGATGCCTAGTAAAAATATATTCTGCTTGATTTGTTTAGGGTACTTTATTATGTTGCTTCTAGAATTATATGCTATGTGCCCTTAATTTTTGCACTTTGAGATTTAGTATTGTCATCAAGCACGAAGGAAATGAATTGTAGTTTCCATCAACAAATCCATGAGAACTTATGGTTTTGTTGCTCACATAATCATTCTTTAAGGTCTTATAAGATCCTTTGTTTCTGTCTCTCACATGATCACTTCTGGCATAAGATCTACAATATATTGCGTTATGATAAAAGATATTGCAAGAAAAATAATAGGCATGGAAAATATTTTGATACTGGGTTGTGAAAGGCCATCTTAGTGGAAAGCTCTTCTAAACATTTTTTTTTGGTGAGAAGAATTATGTTTCTGATGGTCCTTATTTCCTTTCTTTCTATTACTTTCATTGTCGATGGAGTCTTTGAAAATATTAGCATAACTTTTAGAATTTTCTTCATTTTCTTTTTGTGATGGCTTTATGAACTTAATTCCTGCATCCCTTAGAGGGTATTTTGTTTTTCGCCATAGCCAAGACCCGTCTTAATGAATGGTGACCTTTGGAAACTGAGAAAATTATCTAAGATTGCAACACTCTCACTACAACAAATCCCTATGATTAGCTCCCTTTTTTGCTTCCAAGGACTATTTTAATGTATTTTTCTCTATTTTTTTGGAAAAGACATTGTTATTTATTGGGATGGCGTTATTTTTGGAATTGCTTTCACCAGCCAAAACATTTAGGCTATAATTCAGGAAATAATATCATTGTAAATAGCACCGAAATTAGCGCCAGAAAATAGCGTCAGAAGTAGCATCGTAAATAACACCAAAAATTTCGTCATCAATTTCCCCATAAATAGTGTCGAGTTTTTGCACCTACATTACCTCCTTAGTTAGGTCCCTTTTTAGCCCAAGATAGTGTCGGATGTGCCTAAATAGTTAATTAATTGATGTGTTGGGGGTTAAGTGGGTAGGGGATTTGAGGATTATGGGATTTAGGGTATAGTGATTAAGGGTGGAGGGATTAGGGGTTAGGGTTTAAGGGTTTAAGGGTCAAGAGCTAAGGGATTTGGTGCTTACGGGTAAGATTGTATAATGGTTAATGATTGCGCTATTTCAAGTTTGGATGGTTTGTCGAAGCTTTCTTTTACAAGATTATATTTCAGTTCCTGTACAGATTTGAATTAATTAAGGTTTTGGGAGCTGTTGCTGTTACATAGACAATTGCTTAAGCATGTGTTGTCTTTCCTAATCAGACCGAATTTAGGAAATCCAATTATTTGTCCTATTAATACATACCTCACCCTGCAATAATACTGCGTGATTATGCCATTTTGACACCATTACATTTTACAATTAAACTGATGTAACTGCCACCATTAGTAACAATACTCCTTCATCATTATTAATATTTTTCTTTATTATTCATGCTGCTACATCCAAATATCAGTGCAATCGTTCATAAACTCCTTTTGATTTAAAATTTTTGAATTGGTAATAAGGATGAGTAACCACTAGTAATTCCAACACCTTGACATTCTCCCCTGAGAAAGCATCTGTGTGCACTAAAGCAGCTCTATAACAAGTTCCTAACATTGTTGAGTAGTGTGCTTGTGAGCAGCTCTGGGTGGAGCATCGGCCAGACGCAAACTTGACTCTGTTAATGTGATGTTACAACATCCAAAAGCATTGGAATTTTTTCATAGGGATGGATGATTGAGTTATTTTGAAAAATTACAAGGTTTCAGTGAATTGGTCGTTTTAGAACTTTCCAAAGCCTAAGTTGAACAACACTATGTGGTCAAGGGCTTAATAATTGTTGTTACAAAAGAAGTTATCACAAAAGTTATAGAGCTGACTAGGACAAGAGAATGACGATTCTCAAGGAAAGTGGCCAATCGTTAAGCTAAGGCAATACTCTCATAAGAGAGAGAAGAATTGGTGCCCAAGGACAAGGATTTTCATAGAACATCTCTTCCTCACCCTTAGGAAGATGTATCCTTCTTCATCCAAAAATTCATTAAATATGAGGGTCATTTTGGGATTATTTTCAATTATCACTTTCAATTGCTGGCACACTTGAGGACACGAAAGTTGATTTATTTACCATACTACTTGCTGAAGTCATTATAACACATGGTAGATCCCGTGAAAGGAGGAATGCCTCTAGAAACTTGCATCACTAGCCATGTGCTCATTCAAGTAACCATCATGCATTCATTATAGAGATAAGGGAGCTTGTGGCGTGCTTTGATAGTGATATCTTGTGCTAGTGCGAATGAAGAGCATGAAGAGAGTGTTGAAGCAAAACCCAATGCTGAAGCAGCCCCTAGCACTAAAACAACACCAAGTACTAAAGCGACACCCATTTTTCAAACAAAAACTATTGTTGAAAATGCTACATCTTCCAAGAGAAAGACAACCGCTAGCTCTAAGGGTTGATACACCTCCTATGACTGGTCGACAGAACCCTAAGAGACAGAGTTCCATTAGAACAACCCCTAGTTCATCCTCATGAGGAAAGGAGACGCAGATAAAAGAACTTGTGGTGGTTTCTAGTGACTCATCAGAGGAAATATGAGGTGGGTTCCTGACTATAGAGGAAGTATTGGAGGAATAAATTGTTGGAAAAATAGTTGTGCCTAAAACTAGAGTTAAGGAAGTTAAGACACTTGAAGGGACCAGTCTAGGAGTATTCATGAAGGTAATAGTGCAAAAAAGGAAAGTGAAAAATCCAATTGGTGAAAGAATCCCCAAGAAAAGGATGTGAGTAGTTGTTATACCAGAAGAGACTCAAAAACCTACTGCTACAACTGAGGGGTAATGTGCTGATATAACTGGACTTGATGGGTTTGAGGAGAAACAAGACAAAGAAAAGTAAGAGAAGTCTATAGAGGAAGGCCCCTCTACATCTGAAACCTCGATTGTTACACTAGAGCCTGAACAAGAACCAATTAAATAAAAGGAGACAGAAGGACCAATAACATAAGAGAAAATAGAAGAACAAGAGGATATTACTTCACCAGGTACGACGAAAATTGACCATATCGTTAAAATTGAAAATCTATGAAAGGAAAATGAGGAGTTAAAGAAACAAATTACCTTGGTTAAAGAACACCTTCATTTTAAGAATGAAATTGGATTGAATATGTTGGCAGAGGTTGTAGAAATGACATCATTTACTACCCCAGAAGAAACTTTGTAAGGGATGCCAACAAATCCTTGAGGAGGCTAAAATGATGGAGACTATTACTGTTTTAGTTGGAGTACAAGTGGGGGAATAGGACAATGAATTTCAACTTGCTACTCCACAATAACTTGTTGATGACGTTGTTGTTACATGAGAACTAGAAGTCAAAGCAAAGCAGGAAGAAGAAAAATAGTTTGCTAATCCACAAGAACATGTTTATGACATTGCCATTACACAAGAACCAACAACTGAAACAGAGCAGATTGGAAATAAAAATACTACTATACCATAAGAACCTATCGATGATGTTGTTATTAAACAAGAACCAACAATTGAGATAGAGAAATAAGAGGAGAAAAGGGATCAAAAGGAGGATGTTGAAACAACTCACATTAAATTTGAAGATTTGACAAGGGTACTAGAGAAATGAGAGAAATTAGTTAGCTCTCTTTCCCAAAGATGAAGTCATATTCCTAAAGAAGCATGAGGAAATGGTCAATAAGCATAAGAAGGAGTGGGCTGAAAAATTAAGAATTGCATAATTTGTGAAAATTCAGAAGGAGAGGAATCAAGCAATGGAACAGGTGAAGGAACTGCAAGGAGAGGTCAAGCTATTATAATAATAAAGGGAGCTCATTTATGATATCATTAATGGATTATTGTGCGGTAGGTTTCCTTCTCCTTCTTATCCTTTATATTTTTAAGAAAAACATTATCTCTTCCAATTAATATCCCTGAAGGAAAAGTGACCATATAAGACAAGGGAGATACACAACTTCCTAGACACATTTCAAATTGCTAATTTCTTAGAAAAAAATTTGTTAAGCGAGCTATACCTACATGATATCTCTTGCTTTGGGGATGAATCATTCAATTTGACACCCTATGTGGGAGATGTACTACTCGGGGCTTTTTTTTCTTTTATGCAAAATCATATAGGTTGGAAAGTTGCCCATGATACTGTAACAACTAATGAAGAACAGGTAGAACTATTTATTAGAGGATAACCTGGTTCACTTGAACATGTTGGACACAAATACAATAAAATATGGTCGTTTCCAGCCATGAAGACACTGCTTATGGACCATCGATAATCATTTCTATGGAGATGCTAGAGAAATATACAAGGAATGAGAACTCGTACCTTAGAAGGAAGCAAGTTGAGATGGGATATTTTCCGACAATACTTTCCATAGTTCCTCGGTATGTTGACCATATTAGGAATATCGGTGTAGGATGGATAGGACTTAGATTCAATTTCCATATTATTTGGTTACTCACCCATCAATATAAACATCCATATATTATTATTGATATGTGTTGGGAGGGAAGATTGGTTATTTCTTGATAATACAAGACCGGAGGTGTGGAAATGGATGAAAAATACAACCTCACACAAATTCACTCTCAACATGTCAAGCATTAGTGACATGAGTCTGCATGAGGACATGCAAAAGCTTAAGATGGGGGGAGATGTTGGGTCATGGAATTGTCATCTGTTTCCTAATTATTTTCCTATTTCTTTTATCCCTTTTTTACTAACAAGACAATATCTTATTACTATAACAATCCTTATTCACCTAAGTATGTCATTTTTCACTTGCCGTTTCCTTAGTCAATTTCTACTTATAATTTGACATTAGAACTACTTTCTTAGGTTTCTTTTTATCATAAAACTAATGTATGGGCTGTTTTAGGTTTATATAGTTTGTCGAAGCTTGCTGTTACATGATTACATTTAAGTTCTTTTACCGATTTGGATTAATTAAGGTTCCGGGAGTTGTTGCTATTACACAGACAATTGCTTCAGCACATGTTGCCTTTCCTAATTAGGTTGGATCTAGGAGCATGCCAAATTCAAAAGAAACAACTCATTACTTGGAGATATTTGTGGATGATCCAAATCATTTGGTTGAGATCTTTTGTAACTCTATTTGTAATTAAAACACACTGTTATAGTTTTACCCCTTCCATGGAAATCATTGTGCAATTGTTAAGATATCATTTTATTTTAAGATCACATGAGAATCAAAATATTCTCATAATGATCTTCTCATTGTAATTAAGATCTCTAAAAGAGAAGATTGTTTTCCTGTCAGGGCTAGAGCGAAGAATTGGAGAATAGGATTGGAAAGGGGAAACACTAGAGTTGTGTAGTCTTGATACTTTTACTAATGCAAATCTCAAATTTTTGGTTCAATAATTTCCTTTGATTAGTTTGTGTGATTTTTAGTGCATCATCCCCTACTGAGGAGGAAGGGCCCTCCTTCTTAGCAGGGATAGCTGGTTAGTTAGAGTGGAATGCATAATTTCATAAATATTTCTCAGTTATGTGATTGTTGTTACTGCTGTTGTTACAGTTAATTGTAATTTAATTAATTGTAGTAAACTTTGGATGGTGTGACAACTTAAGTGTTGGACTAGTCCCTCAGTTTAGCGTGGCAGTGAATTATTTTCTTTGCTGTTATAGTTTAGATTGCACTTCCTTTTATGTATGCAAATTGAATGAGTGATGTTTTCAAGAGTGTTGTGAGAGTGGTTGAATGACATATTGGATAAATATTTATCAATTATGTGATTGTTGTTATTGTTGCTGTTACAATTAATTCTGTGTGTAATTTAGTTAATTGCAGTAAGATTTGGATGGTGTGATAGCTTAAGTCCTGGACTGGTCCCTCAGTGTAGTGTGGTAGTGAATTATTTTCTTTGTTGTTATAGTTTGGATTTCACTTCCTTTTATGTGTGCAAATTGAATGAGCGATGGTTTTAAAAAGTGTTGTGAGAGTGGTTGAATGACATAGTAGCTTATTTTGCAATATTTCTTCGCATTGAATCTGTGTGGAGTGTGTAAAAAATTTGTTGATTGTTGAGAATGTGTGTGCAATGAATTTGATTTGAGATTATTTTATACTAGTCATCATCTACCTTAGCATAAACTTTGCATGATAGTCTTGTAAAAATTAAAGCCTCCCTGGATCGATAATTAAATGTAAGAGTGGGTTGACCAACATTAAAATGCAAGCAATATAAAAATAATGAAGTAAACATAGTTTCTTATTCAAATCAATGTGAGATACAAACATTAAAATTTTATTAACTTTTATGTCTTCATGAACATATGTTGATACAAAATGAATAAAAGAAGCATTAAAGTAATCCTATTTTTTTCTTCCAACAATCCATACCATATCTTGAACACTTTAATGATATTGCAATAGCTAATTTGTATTGACACAAATAATACTAAAGAATTTCAAATTTTAGGCTATAAGAATCATCATTTTTTAAACATAGATTACAAATAATTTAGAAAATTTAGAAGTCTTGGTCATTAACATCATTGTCTGCAACAATGTCATCCAGTGTATCATTGTCAATGTTAATATGATCTTTCAAGTAGTTAATATTATCATCATCCTTGTCTTGACTTGCATCATCCTCATCATCATTGAAATATGACTGTAGACAATCCATATTGCTACTAGATGTATTTGGATCATCATTTTCTATACCATTCATATCGTTGTCTTCCGTAACATCATGTAACTCTGTATTAATGTTTTCTTCTTGTGCTTGAACATAACCATCTTCAGTATCATCCTAGATGTAAATTTCTTTGATGTTCTCTAATCCCTCTCTCTCATTTTGTTGGCCATCACTGTTTTGCTCAACATCCATTAATGCATCATCAAATAGATGCCTTAATCTTGGATCATAATGTATGACAAATATCCATTTAGGGTCCAAAATATCTTCATAGAAAAATACCTGCACATGAACGAGTACATACATATATTAGACATATGTTATAACAATTTTATTGATTAATAAACACACACACACACAGATATCTATATATCTATCTATCTATCTATATATATATATATATATATATAATATATATATATATATTATATATATATATATTATATATATATATATATATATATATATATATATATATATTATATATATATATATTATATATATATATATATATATATATATATAATATATATATTCACAATAAATAATGTATTAATAGATTATTGATCACTACTGCTTCTAATTCTTTATTTAAAGAAATACCGGCTCACAATGAATTCGTAGAACATAAGGCTCCTTATCCTCTAATAGGAACTTTGAGGAATATATAGAAAACAATACACTATGGGTATCACGTCTTTGTGTCTTTTCAAATGCTTCATATCATCTACACTTAAAAACAAAACATTTAAAAGAGCGGTAATCCAACTCAAGAATTTCTTGTATTTTCCCAACATATTGTAGATTCCCTTCAATAATATTCTTATCTTTCGAGCTTGATCGACTAGATTTATTGAAGTCAACCATGATGCCACAATCAAATGATTGTCTCTTTGCATATACACGTTCTACACGATAGTGTCGACCATATGCCTACATTTATGGATATTTCCTTGCCTGTGAAAGACCATTTATTTTAGTTAAATAAACTATAATGACGAATATTAAAATAGTTAATAACGTCAAATTTGTAACGAAACAACATTCTATAAAATTCCAATTGTACCTTTCTTTCACATCCTTTAGACATGTTGTTTTCATTTTCTGTTATGTTTGAATCTATACCCGCATCTTCTATTTGATTTTGAATTTGTTTAGTAACCCATTCTAGTGCCCAATCATTGGCCCATTCCCCTTGCAGATCAATAGGAAATGGGGTATTCTTTAGGTATGATCTCTTAAATTGTCTCCTTGCTTCTATTATAGGCCATTTGTCACATTTGATCAGTGAGCCTCCTAATGGGATCAATCAACATCCTATTCCCCCTTGTCACCATCTTGCACAAAGCCCTAAGCATGCACCTTTCATTTCCCATAATTTCATCCCTAAACTACATCATCTGAGCCAGTTTGAGGACCAGTGCTCCCTGTAAGCCTACTGGGGTTCATTCACCAACAGGTTGCTCCATTATGGCATGCGTTGGTCACTAATAGGTTTCTCCCCTTTGTAGCTATGTTAGTTCTAGAAATATGGGAGAATGAACGGGATTCTAAAAGCTTCTACTTCTAGGAGTTTCTAGAAGTTGTTACAACTACTTACCTTGGATAAAACATTCGGAACCTATCCTTCCCTACATAGGAGTTTTCACCACTTATCCTTTGATCCTCTCCCTCCATCAAACGTGGATCTCTTACCCTAGATTGGTAATTGGATAAGAACTCCCAACTTACCCTACTTCTATATATATTCCCAACATTCGATGTGGTTGGGGGTTTGCTTTTGGAGAGTGATTATGCCCTTATGTTTCTCTAGTGGGTGGTCATCATCTCATACATTTAGGGTGATTGGAGGTGCATATTGTGACAAGGAAAGGACAAGTCAACAACTTGGAGGATCTATTCTACAAGATCAACTGCTACTTATGGTTGTAATATCCTTCAATTTATATTAATGCAAAGAATTCATTGTTTTCCTACATGTGACGTTGTTATTTCACTCATTTCAATACCATGTTGTTCTATTGAATGAAGTACTTAGATGATACTGCATAGATCTCGTAGTTTCTTGGATCGTGTTATTTGACTATGCAAATTATAATTTTGGCATTCGGAGTTGGAATTGGAGCTTCCAAGCTAAAGAAGGAGCGAAGTGTTAGCACTCCATAAAATCCCTTCATGCTGAGAAAATGGCTACATAGATAACCACAAACTGCTTTGGGCTAAAAATTGGTCTTTTCTAGCCAGAAGGGGCTTCCTCGCTAAAAAAAAAATAAAGACTTTAAAGTACAAATTCACAGCAGAAACCAGTTCTAACAAAGGAATTCTGAAGGTATTTGGTTGAAGTGTGAATGGGTAGATAGATAATAACATGTGATCAATTTATCCTTTTACCCATTTACTTATGCAAGTAAACCGACAACTATTACAAGGGCTTGTAAGCATGACTTTGGGATATAGTGACAGGTTATAGTATAAAGGAGATAAACTAAAACAAAATGAATTCTTCCTCTACAATAAGACAATGTTGTTTATATAGGAGAAAGAGAGGTTAAACAATGAAGATAACATGCATGAGTGTATAACATTTCATTTGTAATTGAAACGTGAAGACAATTGAAAAAGAGAAGCTAAACTGAATTCTAGATCAACTGAAATCAAATACTCATAAAACATAGAGAGAAAATAGAATAACTGAATAGAAAATAGAACAAATCCCATACATCATACCGTAAGAATCCGTGTACAGTGAAATCAATAAGCCTCAATACATAAGCATTGCACCATGAATTGATCACACAAGCATAAATTTCGGAAAATTAACACTAACACATCATTGAACCATCAACAACCATTTACATATGCATTAATCAACTTAAATAGAAATATAATAGCCAATCCATAATGTCTAGATGCATCACATCTTTGATCCAATAGAGGATCGAATCAAAGTAAAATTAGGAAACCTTTTTGTTGTTTCAAGTCTTTTTCTTCTAAATATAAAAAATATAAAGCATTCTTATCTTAAGAAAAACACTAAATCACTACAAAAGCACTTGTCTTCGAAGCATATCTTCTTGGAATGAAAATGACAAAAAACACAAACCTGATTGCTGACTGTGTAGCGCTTGCACAGTATATTTTCAACAGGCCATATATCCCAAACAGTAATACCTGTGTAAAAACTGAAGGAGGTTACTATATATTATAGTTTTTTGAAGATAAACCTCTCTCATTTTTCTGAATTATTCCCCAGCTTCCCATAAAAAGCTCTGAAAACCATGACTAAAACAGAGTATTTGTGCAGTTCGAAAAATAGGCTTTGAAGATGCAATCAAATTTCCAGATCCATGATACCTGTGAAAAATATGGAAGAGGTTACTTTTATTTTCCATGTCCTTGATAAAAACCTCTTTTATTTTCCAAAAAATATCCTTCATGTGGTTGAAAACCGTTCTACAAAATGGTGGCTAAAGCAGAGTGTTTTTGCAGCAAATTCCCAAAGTGATGAGTATAGGGGAGTGGTAGTGGTGTCATGGGGATAGGTTTAGAACGAAGGGAGGAAAATGAAATATAATGTGAATAAGATGTAAGTTATATGTGAATAGTGGACATGATGTAGATGATATATGAAGGTATGTATAAAGGGAAATTGGGAAATAGGACAGGGAATAGTGAAACATTGGGTAGATAGGAATAGGGGATAAGAATTTAAAACACATTTAATGACTGAAAATCATGACCATCAGAACTTTAGACTGACACAACTTCATTTTGGATGGTTCTGATCGATGAACAACTGGCACATAACCCCTTTTGACTTAACTATATAAACATGTGTGACCTCATGAATCCCACCGACTTGACACTCTTTCGTGCTTTGTATGAACTCTCTATGGAATAGATTCAAGGATGTCGGACAATAACTTTGAGGCTATGACAAAAGCAGTGTTCATGGTCTCAACTTATTCAAAAACTGAAAATTAAAGGACATGGAAAATAGATCTGACAATGAAACTAATGACACTAATATTCGCTCCAATGGGGATGGCAACCTCCTAGTGAGGTTCCAAGAACAAAAATGTAGACTAGTAGCCTAATTAGACCATTGGGGAATGGAGTCAACCATAGAAACTAAAAAATTAACTAACTAGCTGACTAAAATACATATGGCAACGACGAGTTAAGATCTTATGGCCTTCACCTCGGGCTTTAAATCTCAATTTTGACTACCCACACCTGCAATGTTTCAAAGGTAAAGTAGTATGTACAATGGAATCTTGAATATGTTGAAAGTATGTACACTAGGTAATCACCTCCTTCCAATGTAGCCAGTTAGGCTGAAGGCTACTTCATTGAGTGCCACTCACTGTTTCCTTGAACAGGTAGAAAAAAGGTAAGACTAACAACCCAAACTGCCACTGAAACTGATATTTTTGGTGTAGGAACACTGAAAAATCTAATTTCATTGATGACTGTGACAAATTGGCAAGAGGAACTTGAAAATAATGAAAGATTTCCTATTCTTGATGATCAACAAAAATAAAGGAGTTGTCTTAAAAAATAATGGCTAATTGTTCTTCTTCATTAGACTCCTCATTTTCTGAACCTTGAGTGACTTTTCATGTGTGTTTCACTCTTCTCATCTACAAGAAAAAACTTTGAATTTTCTTGAGGGAGTGAAAATAGAACAACTGCATCATGTATAATGGTCATGTCAAGAGTTAACCTTTCATGTATATCAACAAAATTATTATCTTGGCTTCTTAAAAATTATGGAAATGTCAAATCAAGAGGTGTACAATCATGAATAACTTTTTCACTATCCAAGGAATCTAAGAAAATACGCTCTTCATTATCCTCTTGTAAATGTGGAATGCTGCAAACATGAACTACTTCACTACTTGGTTCTTGATCACACAACAACTGACAAACTAGCTACAAATCTTCACCTATATTAGGAGAAAGGACATGAACATCCACATCAAGTTCTTGATTGATTTCATCTTCAAATAAAAGAGAAACTATTGTCTGCTGTAAATTTTCTTGAATGTGATGGCAACTAGTTTCTATTATTCCATCACGATGAAAAGATAACTCAAACAAAGCTTCTTCAATTTCACTATATATTAAATCCCGATCATAAATGTTAATTCACATATGCTGAATAAGATGATAATAATTTCTAGAAAAGCTTTCTATAAATACTATAGAAGGGTAATTTTTCTTATAATTTTTACAAAATTCTACATAAAAATCCTTAAGTGAACATAAATTAGCAGCAGGCAATCCTTCATACCATGATCTTGCGTTGTTCTCCAAAGTAGCCATGAACATTTTCATTAAGCTATCCTCATGAAAATCAACCCCAAGTCTACATACATGCATGTGACATTTGATAAGATGTGAAGCAACATCATCACCATTCTCATCTCTAAACTTGGAAAATATGATTGCCAATCTATACAGGGCATGCGATTTGGAAATCCTGGAATACTAGATCTGTCCATAGGAGCATACCTAGATTTCATTCTTGAACTCATCTTGAAAATGTGGAGACACCAGTGGAACTTGAAAATTTGGTTTTTGCTTGATAAGAGTTGCCAGGTGAATGGTTCATCTTTCCCATGTCTGACTGTTGTTCACCATCAACATCCAAATATGAAACTTTGATTTTTTTTTCTCGGGGAAGATAAAATCGTTCGGTCCGAGACAATGGTGCCAACATTTTAGCACTCCATAAAATCCCTTCAGGCTGAGAAAAGTGCTACAAAGGTAACCACAAACTGCTTTGGGCTAGAAACTAGTCTTTTCTAGTCGGAGGGGGCTTCCTCACTAAAAAAAATATAAAGACTTTAAAACACAAATTCATAGCAGAGACTAGTTCTGACAAAGGAATTATGAAGGTATTTGGTTGAAGTGTGAATGGCTAGATAGATAATAACACATGATCAATTTATCCTTTTACCCATTTACTTATGCAAGTAAACCGACAACTATTACAAGGGTTTGTAAGCATGACTTTGGGATACAATGACAAGTTGTAGTATAGAGGAGATAAATTAAAACAAAACAAATTCTTCCTTTGCAATAGGACAATGTTATTTATATAGTATAAAAAGAGATTAAATAGAGAAGATAACATGCATGAGTATATAGCATTTCATTTATAACTGAAACGTGAAGACAATTGAAAAATAATGGCTAAACTGAATTCTAGATCAACTGAAATCAAATACTCATAAAACACAAAGAGAAAATAGAATAATTGAACAGAAAACAGAAAAAATCCCATACATCATACCGTAAGAATCCTTGTACAATGAAATCAATAACCCTCAATACATAAGCACTACACCATGAATTGATCACATAAGCATAAATTTCAGAAAATTAACATTAACACATCGCTGAAACATCAACAACCATTCCCATATGCATTAATCTATTTAAAATGAAATACAATAGCCAATTCATAATGTCTAGATGCATCACATATTTGATCCAACAGAGGATCAGATGAAAGCTATATTAGAAAACCTTTTTGCTGTTTCAAGTCTTTTTCTTCTAAATAAAAAACAACATTCTTATCTTAAGAAAAACACTAAATCACTGTAAAATCACTTGTCTTTGAAGCATATCTTCTTGGAATGAAAATGACAAAAAACATAAAAGTTGTTGACTATGTAGCGTCTGTGCAACGTATTTTCAACGGGCCATATCTCCCAAACAGTAATACCTGTGTAAAAAATAAAGGAGGTTATTATATATTATAGTTTTGTGAAGATAAGCCTTTCTTATTTTTTCTTAATTCTTCCCTAGCTTCCTAGAAAATGCTATGCAAAACCATGACTAAAACAAAGTATTTGTGCAGTCCAAAAAATAGGCTTTGAAGATGCAATCAAAAATCCCGATCCGTAACACCCATGAAAAATATGGAAGATTTTATTATTCTTTGCCCTATCCTTGAACAAAACCTCTTTCAGTTTAAAAAAAACTCCTTCATGTGGTCGGAAATCGTTATGAAAAATGGTGACTAAAAGAGAGTGTTTTTGCAGCAATTTCCCACAATGATGAGTATAGGCGAGTGGTAGTGGTGTCATGGGGATAGGTTTAGAATGAAGGGAGGGAAAGAAAATGTAATGTGAATAAAATGTAAATGGTATGTGAAAAGTGGATAGGATTTAGATGATATATGAAGGTATGTATAAAGAAAAATAGGGAAATAGGGCAGGGAATAAGGAAACATGGGGTATAGAGGAATAGGGGACAAGAATTTAAAACAGATTTAATGACCAGAACTCATGACCATTAGAAATTTAGACTGACACAACTTCATTTTGGATGGTTCTGATCAACGAAAGAATGACACATAACCCCTTTTGACTTAACTGTATAAACATGTGTGACCTCATGAATCCCATCGACTTGACATTCTTTTGTGTTTTGGATGAACTCTCTATGGAATAAATTCAAGGATGTCGGACAATAACTTTGTGGCTATGACAACAACAATGGTCATAGGATCAACTTATTCAAAAAATGAAAATTAAAGGACATGAAAGATAGATATGAGAATGAAACTAATGACCCTAATAAGAAGGATTCAAGGTAGGCCTCACTCCATCATCTATTTACTTTAAGGAAAAGTATTATGTTCCTTGTCTCTATGTTGTTCTAGATTATCCACCGAACTAGGGGAGATACTTTTGTCCGCAATCATAAATCCCGTATAAAAAATAGTGATTCCATGGGGAACGAAGTATTCCCTTGGTGGTTTCCTTGTCCATTGTGTTCTAATACCTCCTTGACAAACCTTTGTTGCATCATCCAACCAAGAACATACCTAGGAAGTGACTTCATTGATCCTTTTTTGAAATTTCTGTGCTGGAATCCTCTTTCCCAGGCCCAATGCACCCACTCTGCCTTTGATAGAGCGTTGCACCTCACTCTGGCCCACTTTGCACCAATGGTACAATGCACTGGTGCCTCTTCTACACTAGCGTTGGCCCCTGTTTTTACATGATTTTTGCCTTGGTTCTTGAGCCTCTATTTGGTTAGCCTACTTCCAACTAAACTTCCCTGAGTCTTCAATGTCTTGTGCTCTCTGCAAAGCCTCCGTTTCGATTTCATTTTTGTTGTTTTCCTTTGGTAAGAATTTGTTTTGTTTTTTCTTTGTTCTTATCACTTGGTCACTTGCAAATTATTTTCATTTGATTGTTGATCACTTCAATGAATTTTTGTTCCAGTCCTAATTCTGAAAAGTGTAATTGCATGAGTAATTGAACATTTATATTTTAGTTTTCTTCATTTCAAAAATTAAGTGTAGTGAAAAGAAAAAAAATTGCATTGACATTTAGGATTTTTCATGTGCATTAGCATAGGAACAGTTGCATCAAAAAGGAAATTTCATCTTGCATCTTATTTTTTGAATATTGTGTGTTGCAAATTGATTGTTCCTTTCCTTCCTTATCTATATTTTCATTGAAAGAGAAAGGATTTATATTTTCTCATGCTAGATTTGAATTTTAGGATATTTAGGTGACATTTGCGGTGAGCTCCAAAACTAAAACATAATCAAAGATAAATTCCACAGGTGAAATCCTGTTCCACGTATGTGAGTGTATAGGATTGTACTCCACATACCTTCGAGTATATTGGTGGCCCTCCATGAACGTAAAGTATATGGGAGTTCTCTCATCGACCGATTACACATTCGATAACACTACTACAGACTGCACTCCCATGTATCGTCGCATATATTTTGGGAGTCCCCAATAGGTTGCTATCCATCCATAAGTAACCGAGTCTTCTCCCTTATATACCGTGATACACCGAACACAACATTCGGGGAGATTGGCTACCGTACGTTAAGTCCTTGGTTTGCCAAGGTTTGTATTGTAGTTCGCGTTTTCTTGGTAATCCTTTATCCTAGATTACCCTCTTTTTGATTTATTTATTTTTGTGTTAACAAAACTTTTTGCCCAATGTGGAAGAATAAAATCACCCTCCTTGTCAATCATGTAGAATGCAAATCAAGACTACACTTCCTCCAGAGGCTACTCCTAACCATTGTCCTATAGGTTTTAACCTCGTACATAAATTACCTGCATACAAATTCTAAAACACAGAAAATAAACAATGCGAGAGCATAACACATAAAACACATATAAATAGATATTTTCCCCTGGATCCCAAAACTGGGACTACAACTTGATTTTTCTTTATGTTCCTTTCAATGTTATAATACATATTTATACATGTCGAAGCATCAAATACCATGGACCGAAAACCATCATGTCCAAAAAACATGTGTGAAAATCATGCACAAAACCATAAGTGGGTCCGCCTAACCTAACATAGGTTCCAAAACCAAAATTTTCTAGGGTGCTAGCCCGGACCCCATAGAGTAGGGTTAATTGCACCCCTCAAGCCCCCTATGACCCCCCTGCCTACGCAATCGACGCAAAGAAGGGGGGGGCTACCCCCCCACCCCCCCTCTAACCCCCTGGTTAACTACGTGGGCTAGTCGTGGAAAGAATATAACACAACCCAACGTTCTCCCACTTGTTGTTTTCTTTCCACAGGGGGCCACAAGAGAGGTTAGTAATTTATCCAGCCCTGCAATGCCCATTGTTTCTCTACACCAAGAGAACTTCTCAGAGCTCACAGATTTTGTCAATGCATCTGTAGTATTCTTCAAAGTGTCCACCTTTACTAGCAACACCTTCTTGTCTTCTATCATATCCCTCACAAAGTGATACTGAACATCAATGTGCTTTGTCTTTTAACGATATGCAGGGTTCTTTGCCAAGAAAATTGCACTTTGGTTGTCACAGTCTATCCTTATAGCTGCTTGTACTAACCCCATACTTGAACACAATCTCTGCAACCAAACTGCTTCCTTGCTTGCATGATTGGCTGCCATGTATTCTTCCTCTGTAGTTGATAGTGCCACTACAGATTGTTTCTTACTCATCCAACTGACTGCACCTCCAAATAGGTTAAACACATACCCACTTGTAGCTCTTCTCTGATCCAGATCTCCAGCCTAGTCTGCATCACAAAGCCACGGATATCCAACACTTTGTCCAATCCTGGTCTTCCTTGGTAGCACAAACCATAATCACTAGTGCCACGCAAATACCTGAAAACCCGCTTCACTGCTGTCCAGTGCTCCTTCCCTGGTTTTGACATAAACCTGCTCAATACGCCCACTGCATGTGCAATGTCTGGTCTAGTACAGACCATGGCATACATCAAGCTACCGACTGCACTTGCATATGGAACACGGGACATGTCCTCTTCCTCTTCTTGTGGCTTGGGACACTGTTCAGCAGATAACCTCACACCTACAGGAATAGGAACCTTCACTGGTTTACTATCCTGCATTTTAAACCTCTGCAATATTGTCTCGACATACTTCCTCTGGTTTAACCAGAGCTTCCTCTTTGCCTGATCTCTTTTAATTTCCATGCCCAAAATATAGTTTGCAGCACCGAGATCTTTCGTGTCGAATTTGGAGGACAATTGGGTCTTCAAATCCTGGATAATTTCTTTGTCATTTCCAACCAGCAACATATCATCCACATACAAGACCAGATAAATAACACGGTCACCAATTAATTTAAATACACACAATGATCTGCTTTGCTTCTGGTGAAGCCAAGTCCCCGTATAAATGTATCAAATTTCTGATACCACATCCTTGGTGACTGTTTTAACCCATACAAAGACTTCTTTAACTTGCATACCAGTTCTTTCTTACCCTTCACCGAAAATCCTTCAGGTTGCTTCATGTAGATTTCCTCTTCCAGATCCCCGTGAAGAATTGCTGTCTTCACATCTGTTCTACCTGAAAATCAAAAGCAAAAGCAACAGATAAAAGTAATCTAATAGAAGTTACCTTGGCAACAAGAGAAAAAATATCACCAAAATCAATTCCTAGCGCCTGGGAATAACCTTTTGCTGCCAACCGAGCTTTGTATTTCTCCACCTTTCCTTCTACATTTGTCTTCTTCTTGAACACCCATTTGCTGCCAATGAGTTTCCTTCCAGCCAAAAACTCCACCAGATCCCAAGCCTCATTTTTGTGCAAAGATGCCATTTCATTGACCATGGCCTCTTTCCAAAGTTTTCCATCCTTTGAATCCACTGCTTCCTTCACAGCTCTGGGATCATCATCAATAATAGATAAAGAAAAATTTGAACATAAAGTAGATGGACTATATCTTTCTGGCCGTCTTCTTTCTCGAACTGATCTTCTCACACCTGGAGTTTGTGGCTCTTCAGCTTCTGATTCCTCCTCTGATGTAGAGTCTGATTCTTCCTCCTTTAGCTCAAACTCTTTCTTCTCAGGTTCCTTTGGTTGGACTTCATGTTTAATAACATTTTTCACCTCTCTAAACATCACATCTCGGTTGTACACAACCTTCTTTCTTACTGGGTTCCAAAGCTTATAACCCTTTAAACCATCCTTATACCTAATAAAGATGAACTTTTCAAATTTACTATCCAACTTGGTTCGTTTCTCGTTTGGAACATGTACATATGCATCGCATACAAATACCCTCAGATGTGAAAGAGAGGGTTTCTTACCATTCCATACTTCTTGTGGAGTTTTATCCTCCAACGCTGATGAAGGTGATCTATTAACCAGGTAACATGTTGTCTCCGCCGTCTCTACTCAAAATTCCTGTCCTAACCTGGCACCACTGAGCATGCTTCTTGCCCTTTCCATTAACGTCTTGTTCATTCTTTCTGCAACTCCATTTTGCTGAGGTGTATATGGAGTAGTCTTCTATCGTGCTATAACCACGACTTCTTACATAATTCTTCAAATTCCTTATTGCCAAAAAACTCTATCCACCGTTATCTGTCCTCAACACCTTTATCTTCTTCTCGTGTCTGGTTTTCCCACCAGAAGGCCTTGAATTCTTTAAACCTGTCAAAGACTTCATATTTCTTCTTAAGGAAATATATCCATGTATTCCTTGAGAAGTCATCGATAAATGATACATAGTACACAGACTTACCCACTGATGGAACCTTCACAGGTCCAAACACATCACTATGCACAAGCTCTAATATATGTTTCACCCTCTTACCACCAGAAGGAAACTCACCCGATTCTACTTCCTATATACATAGTTTTCACAGAAATCAAAATCCAGAGAGCTATTACTCATACCTTCTACCATACCTTTA
Organism: Pinus taeda; assembly: GCA_000404065.3. Taxonomy (NCBI): domain Eukaryota; kingdom Viridiplantae; phylum Streptophyta; class Pinopsida; order Pinales; family Pinaceae; genus Pinus; species Pinus taeda. The sequence goes on along the minus strand of APFE030948707.1, from coordinate 49 downwards.
CCATGAAGTATTCGAAGGCCCTTCTCTCCAATATGTCCAAGCCTTTGAT